>LUCH01000720.1:32357-142011 GCA_013368495.1 Paragonimus heterotremus | reverse complement strand
GATGATGATGATGATGATGATGATGATGATGATGATGATGATGATGATGATGATGATGATGATGATGATGATGATGATGATGAAAGTCAGAGGCCGGCTCTTTGCGGACAGACGGCATCGACGTACCACAGTCAATTCCGTATAACTGAACAGGTCTCCTTAATCTGGTCCAATATGAACAGATCGATCCATGACGTTCGTTGATGTTATGAAAATGCACGCTGATTGAAGGTAGATTGTCTACGATGCCTACGACGTATATGCACGATAAGAATAACTAAGTTGTAAATACTTCTCAAGAGTTTTCGCCATACCTTATCGGCCAAGAAGATGAAGTGAATTTAACGCGTTAAATGATAAAAGCCCTCTGAGGCCTAGATATTGAGCATTTTCAACATGTACATAGAAAAAGGCCACCGGTTGAGGCGCGTACCACTCGGCTGACTTACATTGTCATGGGGGTTAGTCGTAATGGTACAAACGGTTAACCGACAACAGAAGTGAATGGTCACCGCGCAGTCGGGTTGTCTGATTACTTGAACAGACTTTCTGAGCTGTAAACCATTGTGGACCTTGGATTTATTATCATCTCTACTCGCTTTTTACAACAGGAAACAGGTCATTCGAAAAAGCACCGATACTGTATCCTACACAACAATTAATTCTTCAGGTACCCTTCAGAAATGTGGACCTTAAATCGATGTCCCCACTGCAGAATCCTACTGAATTCAAATCAAGTAGGCACTGAGGTCTCGACAACCAGTGAATCGACAAATTGACGAATAGTCGGTCATGAATAAACCAACCAATTCACTAAACCTCTGCATTAAAAGTACACTAGTCAAGTTTTCATTGTGAAACCATTTGTTGGAACTTTGGAAGCGCTTTACGGATACTTCCAATATCCTAGTTTTTATCGAGTTCCTTATAATCGTGTTACTTTAGTTGGAATCCGTCCAATAGTTTCCTTGAAAATGCAGCTCTAAATTCAGTATTTCCAAGAAGGCCTAGTTGTTATTTTGAGAACAGTTCTGTCAATTAGTTATGCGATTTGTGTTATCAACCAATTAACATATATGTCACCCGTAACGACGAAACAGGTCGTTTACTTCCAGCGAACTCTAACCAATGAACATGTGCTATTCGTGCTTCGATGGAAGTCATCCAGAATCTTGAACCATACTTTATTTCCTCACCTTCTTGGACTGCGATCTTCAAGTCTGCACTTATTTATGTAAGTTACTAACTCTGAACCCAACGGCAAAAGAAAGTAACAAATCACTGATTATTTTACTGATGAGTAGTCGGGGATTTGGTTAATTTCAAGTTGAACATCACCCAAATTTGACCGCAGTTGTCGCATTCCTATGGACTTTCCAGTCGGCCTCTTTCGAACAGTGAAAGCACTAGACTCAAATTTCGCTCTCATTAGCGCACGTCACTAGTGCATATCCTTGCCATGGCCGGGACTAGAACTCCGGACACATTCAACCTGAAATTAACCAAATCCCCGACTACTCATCAGTAATCCAAAAATAGCGTCTTGATGGTTTATTGAGATCGGAGATTTCGACCTGTCGAGGAAGTCCTAATCGCGAAGTTATCGACTGGAGTTAACAAACAGTAACTGTTTCTCCTGTCGTGGCGATTGAGCAACCTGACCATTACTCACAAGCAGAAGTGGTCGGGCGTTCATATATGATAATTCGGTTGTGTCTAATGCGAGATCAGTGATACAGTGGTCAACACGGTTACCTCATGAACAGCGCGGCCGTGATTCTAGTCCCGTCAGTGGCAATTGTTATTTTCACTTTATTCTATAGTTGTAAGCTCATCTGCCAAGAACATGAGAAAAATATTTGTCAACTTATGTACTCTGCAGCGTATGCATGCATACTGTATCTGATACGAAGTGACGGTGTTCTGTTTGAAACCTCCAACTCCAGCGTATTTGGGGTTTGTTGTTAAATTTCTCACCTATATGTTGGGTGTTGTACTAGAAAGTTCTAGTGTTTCGTTCTCGTTGGAGTCATTCAGTCGCGTATATTCTTACCATGGCCAGAGTTAGGACTCCGGCCACAATTTCATGAGGCGACTACGTTGATTACTGCACCACTGATCTCACATTAGGCATGGCCGGGATGTGACATGCGAATCGTCAACCACATCCGCTTGTGAGAAGTCCACGGAATATCCGATCGCTTTAAGAGTTCTAACAAGAGTGAAATTGTGGTATAGTACATCTTTTCAAAGGAGGCCGGATAAAAGGATTATCGGAATAGGACAGCTGCAATCACATGTGAGTGATGCTCAAAATTTCCCATTACGTAACAGTGATAGAAACTTTTGTATTTATGCATGTCATACACGTTAGTTGATGGCTCAATTGTGTCGAGTCATTGCCATGGAAAATGCTGTATAGCGAACAAGCTTGTATTCAGTGGACGTATCGTTATGGATTAATCGGAAGCTCCGAAGAAAGATTAGTTAAATTGGTCTGTGTGAGTTGTTATGTTGTCAGATAGCGTATTTTCATGCTGTTGATCATTCGTACGACTATTGCAACTCATGTGGACTCTCTGTGTTCGAGTGAAACAATGCAATCGGTAAGTATAAATATACAAATGGATCACAACCGTTGAAATGACACAAACAACATACTACTTAAATGACGTGGACTGTAATTGAAGAGCAAAATCTATCCTCATTCCATATTGATAGCAATTTTCCAGTGGGACGAATGGGTAACAGAGTCCAAATCTGAAACTTCCGAGTTCCTGATGTGGCTTCGTAGCTCAGCTGGTAGAGCGCTTGCAGAGTTTGGACATGGTATTTCTATCGCTGTTTCGTATCCACTCGAAGCCAAGAAAGTTTCCAAGAAAGTGCACCTAATTAACCCCAGTTTATGTAAATGGCTAAGGAGTTTACGTATCTCGAATGAAGGGCTCTTAGAATTTGGAGCTGCAGTTGAAAATGAATCTATTAATTCAACAAGTTTACCTGTCATTAGTAACCGAAATAATGATTATAGAGTGGTTACAGACTGAACATTCACTATAACACTAGAACATTACATACGACTTTATAGTTCATAAAAGAACCTTCCCAAGGTGCACCACATCGTTCGGTTATCGATGCCCGGATTGCATCTAGATAACGTAAACTCGGGAAACTATTGAACTTCTTGTCAAACTTTACTCTTTTTTTCGTTTCTCTTTATCCGAGTATACCATTTTGAAGCACACGATCACCGTTCATTTGCAGTTCCTACCATTTCACCACGTGATCAATGTACATTAGTCATTACTAGCCATTTTTAACCGGTCGCTATCCACCACCACCACTATCATCATCACTAACCTTCAGCTTGACCTTGATGCCTGTTTATTTAGACTTTTCCTAATTCTAATCATCTATTGTTATCACTGCAAAAAGCCAGACTTGTTTTTGAGCATGACACCTTATCAACTAATAGATTTCTCATATGGATTCTCCAAGGTGCTGCCCAGACGTTCCCCTCTCTTAGCTGTTGATGTAACGTTAACGCACTGAATGCGCGCCTCGGTCATTTGTGAGCTTATCGGATGATCATTGCTGGTTACAATCGAAGAGGAATTACCACAAGGTTACGCTCACAAACCAGAACTATTGATCATGAGTTAATAGTAACTATTGTGCGTTAAGGGCGATCAAAGAAGACTCAACTACAACAGACACACTTGTAATGGTTTAATATCCAGGGAAACGGCTTGTGTTCTGTTGAACATCGAGTGCAGTAGCAAGTTGGACCTCACACTGGTAATCGTTTGACAGAAAAGCGTGCATGTGTAACTCATAAGGCAACCAAGTCCCCCAGTGAGATTGGACAAGACCGAACTATTAACTCTAAATACTCCGCCATATTTACTTACCAAAGTTGTCCAGGTTGCACAATGTTCATGAGAATGGACACTGCTGCTAATCCATCACATCCACTCGATATCTCAGTTATAAGGAGTTCGCTGTCAAACTGACATGTGTGTTTCCATTAATGCGCAATTTGTTCCTATTCCATAAAGACGGGCGGACACAAATCATCTTGAATTGCCAGTTTGCACTGGCTGTCGCCGTAAGACACAAACTGATCACGATGTTTCATGATGGCTATCCTCAAACCGATATCCCACGAAAAATGTTGTTCCAGTTTGAGTTAAGTAGATGGAGATCATCTGATTGAACGGTAGAACCGGCGACCGTTTGCGTTCGAAGCTGAAAGCTTTACCCTCTAAGACACCAGTCTTATGAGCGTTGCTTTCAACGATAGGGTAACAAATAGTTAATGTGTGAGTAACAGCCTCTGTCTACATTGCGAAAGGTTTCTGCATCGACCCCCAAGTCATACTATCTTTAACTAGTAAGCCCATACACGAAGAGTGAAGGTTTGAGAGTACGCACTATGTAATATTTACTCGATGGTACTTAATCAGATCTGTAATATTATCAGTACGAATGAGCAGTAATAACTTTACCTGCAATCGATCGATTGTCAGTCACATTTGGTCGCCAGTAAATGCCAAAACGATATGATGCGGTAGAAAGTAGGCCACAACTACAATCCCGGTCTTGACAAGAAATAAACTCCAGTTCATTGCTTCTTTCCATGAGGGTAAGTTGAGAATTCTATCCGAAGCTCATGGCTGAAATCAAGCATGATTGATGTACTGTACAAATTCCTTGGTAAATAGTTATGAATATATGGTGGTTATGAAATGGAATTTTATTTGCAAATTAAACGGTTCCAGTGAATGTAGGGTGTAACTAATATTGTAGTGAGGACGAGTGATCGCACTATACTACTCACACCATTACTATTCAGTAGCGAGGCTGGAGCATGTGTCTTGACATTGAAATAGCCGCGACAAAAATACAAGAAGAAGCATTGGAGTGCAGCGTGGCATGAAATAGTTCTCGGTACGTACAGGAATTCAGTACTGGCGTCTTTGGTAACCGTGACGTTCTGGGCCCAGTATCGTACGCACATGAGTGTTTTTGTTTGTTATCATGTTGAAGCGCACAACTCACGTAATGGTTTCCTGAGTAAACGACCGTTGCGTCATCCGCCTTCTTGGATGACAACAGTAGTTCCAATAACTAAGACGAGATCAACTGAAGTACTTACATAAACACATTACGAATCGGCATCAGACTGTTGAAAGTTTGGCAACACATAAAACCCACTTTAATGTCAAATAACTTCCCTATCACTTGGGTTGATGACTTAGTGTGATAACCTCACTGTGGATGTCCAAACTATGAAAGAGGACATTTACGTAGCTAGTAACAGTAACGATATTTCTAAACTTCTCATCCACTCACAGTTCATGTGCCATAAGTGAAAAACTACGGAATCTACCATGATCACTACCCGAAATAATTTGTTTCCGGATGACAAAAGCGCTTACCAAACTGAGCAACATTTACTGTCCAACGAGAACGACTTTTTGAAGAACACAAGGGTGTTTCTTCTTTGGAGGAGGGCATTTCAATATTATGTACTCCGATGGATGTAAACGTGACGTAGTTAGTAAAACATTCAAAATAGTCGTCCGTCCATAATTGTCGATGAGGCTTCATTATGAATGTTTTCATTATGCTGTGATGTTCTGGATAACAGTGACCCCTGTGTGCAACATACTGTGAAGATTATACTAACAGGATACGACAATAATGGATAACAGTTTTAGTCTAACCAACTTTACACTGAAAAGTGATTCGAAGAGAATATGAACAGTAAACGACAAATATGAATTTGGAGTCGATGTTACTACATCCGGTAGTTGCTACTGTTGGACAACATGAACGCACGCTGTGTGGAATCCGATAAGGATACCAAAACCCAGAAGCCGCCCAAGTCGCAATGTTTCTAGGACACTAACTCGTGACTACCAGAGCAATATTTCACTCATTCAGATCACAGCCATTTTAGAAACTACTATTCGAAGTGTGTGCTTATTGGTGTTCACTGATTGAGAAAACCCGAAAACCCTTACGTAATAAGAAATAAAGATCATTGTGGAGACCTGAATTTGACTGCACTCTGTTCACTTGTGAATTCAACTCGTGAGAGTACGTAGAACATGCGGGGAACAACAACAATGGAAATGATCATGAATGGGCTTCATAATGGCAGAGGGAGTGTCACCAGTTTCAAGGCAAACAAACTACCTAAGCTAGCGGCTTCGGCATACACGATACCTGACTACCAATACTATCGTAATGAGCAGCAGCGATCGTGCTGTACTACTCACACTGCTGCCTCTCAGTAGTGGGCGCCAGGGCATAGATTTTGACATTGAAGTAGTCGCAGGGAAAATACAAGAAGAAACATCGGAGTACAGCATCGTATGAAATGGTTCTTGATACGTAAGAGAACTGAGCATTGATGTATGTGATAACTGTGACCGTCTGGGCCCAGTACTGTATACAGATGAGTGTTTTTTGTTGTTGTCTTGTTTGAACGCACAACCCATCCGTTGCTTTCCTGAATAAACAATCCTTGTGCCATCCGTGTACTTGGATCACAACAGTAGTTATCACTGCTCTGGAGAATGCAGATGATTTGGCGTTGTTGTTGTATAACATGCAGTCTCATTTGTGAGTAGTAATACTAAAGAGGCAAGCCTCAACACCATGAAGACGATGGACCAGAAGCGACTATCGAAGTTGTGTGAACGCACTATGGAGGAAGTGCCACCAGGGCGGATAACAACGTAATGCTACCCAATATTTGTGCACGTCATGTATGCACGTCAGTCGTACAAATGAGTGTACGTGTTCGTGGTCCTATGTTCTAAGATAACCTGTACAGGGGTTGGTGCAATAAACGTCTTTGTGGTCACAACATTATGATTGAACAATAACGTAAAACTAATTGGTAGGGTCAGTTGCATAACCTGCTTCCGCGATTTGCTTTGTAATTGACGTGGTACGATTTCGGTTCACCCCTTCAGTCGTTTACGCCTTTGGCCTCATCACACACAGCAACCTGTCAGACACATCTCCAGTCACTCTTTGTCACAAATGTCGATCTGTCCTGCAGAGGCACACGTCATCATTACAAATGTTGTGGTAGTTCCCTTGAGAACCGAAAAGCTTCACGTTGCACAACACTTTCAATTGTACGGAAGTCATCGTGCTCTGATCGACGAGGGTTATTTCTCGAAATTATTGATGTAAAACACAACATCCACACGGTCGATTTTATTCGCATAACATCTGGTGAAGACATGCTCCACATAAACTGACAATCTGTAACGAATGCAAATCAACCATCACAACGACCACAAAACGTGACTCATCGATTGCATTTTATTCCGTTCAATTTGTGCCATGACGTTTGTCGGGAAGTAGGAAATCCTGGCACAATCATCGAAAAACAAAGGCTTGCTCATCTGTGTTCATCTCACTCGCAACACCCCAGAATACACAATTCTCACAAGCTTCCAGAAATCATACATCAGTCCAGAGTGAACAGTGTGACATGCACAATCTGGCCACAGTGCCATCCAATGGACTGTATTCTAGTGAGAGTGCAGTGGTCCACACAGGCTCTGTGCTGACTAAATCAAGGCCAGAGATGTGGACCTAGAAACTTCATTTGGCCGGATTGTTTCATGCTTTCTTGAATCCAGTCGAGCGGTGTAAGGGGAAAGCAGCGAGATATCCCCATTAGGCGGCGTTTTTGTGCGTGTGTCCCTGTCTGTGCACTTCACTGGAAACTGTGTCAATTTGGTTGGTAGCCTGTTTAGACGATCTGGTGCAATCCTGGGGATAGAAACTGCAAATCACTCGCAGACTATGCGTGGGTCACGATAGACTGTAATTTGAGACTTACTTCAGGGGAGCCTTTGAAGTGTAGATTTAAGTGACCTGCATCTTAAGAACAACACATCTAGCGGTCAGCATCTATCTTTTTTTTGTTTCAGATGTCAGCCAACCTCTTCGGTGTTCTGCTTGCCTATAACATCTGTAACCTTCCATTCCCTCATCGTAGGTAGTGAAAAATGCAGGCCTATCGAATTCTGTGAAACAGTATCCATTCCAAGCCTGGTTTGCATGCAGCCAGAGAACAAGTAAAAAAGCCTAAATACTCACTACTCCAAATGGCATTACAGTGTGCTGAACATCGAGTCGGTCCTCTTTTGTACAAAGTGCAAATAAAAGCTAAAATTTCGGTCAACATTTTCACTTGGGAAACCGAGGGATCTGAGTAGACTTAATTCAAAAGTTTTAAAAGTTAAACAGTGTAGACCTTGATGCACACAATCAGACCATCATCTAAAAGCTGTTTATTGTGAGGCTGACAACACCTTCAACATGATGTAGTCGCAATTCAGTCATTCCTGAAAATGCATTCTGTGAATAACGTGTCACTTCAATATCACCTTATTTGCAAAAAATTTCTTAAGCATCAAAACTGATAATCGGTGCATCAAAAAAGTCAACATTTTTTTCAGGTGGTCAAAATAAGTAAATGAGGATCAGTTACGGTGGGAAATATAATCGAAAATAATACCAAACAGGGATCCAGCTTTGTTCGTTTTCAAGCTACATTTCCCTTCGTTCATATGAAAACTGCATCACTTGAGTGAACAACAGCAGCGCACCACTTAAACGTTATAAGGATCAATTAATGGGTGCTGGTTTCTGGCAGAAATTCCAAACTCTGATATGTAAACAAACGTTCTCATACAAATCCAACCACTCACGATCGATATCTATTCCTTACAGTTCAGGGAGCAATACTCTAATGAACGGTAGAGGTTTATCAGGTCAGGTGAAAAGACTTTAGACCAGTTTTCTGAAACCGAATTTATTTTGCCAGACAACTGTGTTAGAAATGTGTATGAGCGATTTTTGTGACAGATCTCGCAGTCAGTGCGTGAATAGCCTGAATTCGGTCTGACGTTCCGTTTACATCAAACCGTGTTTCATGTGACGTTCCGGTAAATTCATTTATTTGGATCGGAAGCCTGATGAAACGAACTGTTTTACCTTTAAACGTGTTTTCTTGATAGGAGCTTGTTTTCTCGAGAGCCATCTCCTGAAGGAGGTGTGTATGGTATTCTTGTAAACGCTTCAACACTAAGCAAATATCTCGAAGCTCAGTAGGTTAGACGTAGGCATGTAGACTACGGGAATGACTGATCGAACACATGAACAAAGGTAACGTTTCGACGTTACAATCCGCATGAAGAATATCAATATTAGTCTATTTCTATGGGTATAGTTACGGATCAGATTAAGTATGACGTTTAATAATTTGGATAAACATAACAGCTGTGTCAGAACAGTTCTGAAGAAGGGTAATCTGCTTGCATTTAGCTTATTCCATAAGCATTCGTCTTCTGTTGAAACACGACTCGCCTTCATTAGTAACGTTGTACACTCCGCTCCTATAATTAGCCATTTCAATCACAGTCGATTTTTTTATATCAAAACTCGGGTGCAGACAAATATGCTGTTGATCAGTTTGACTGCAAAGTAATACAGATTATTAGGCGATGTAAAATTGTGAATCAAATTCCATCACACGATGACTGAAACTGCAAATAGCTTTGTTCACTTTGATCATGGAAAGTTCCGACATAATGACAATGAGCAGTCATGAGCACACAGTTTCGAAGCTGTCGCCAAAAGCACTCATTCCTGGTGTGACAATGGAATTTCTGTTCAATTGACTTGGCTTACTGTCACAATACACCGTTGAGTATGCGTGTGGTATGTGTCCGTGGCGTGAGCGCCCTAACTGGCAGGTACCAATGTTGTCTTCCTGTCACAAGTAACTTGACAGAAACAATCAGTTCTGAGAAGTGTGTCCTATTGTGTTCGATTGTTAGTAGTTTAAGTGACGCCAGTACATTCCGTTCTGGATAAAGGTAGCGCAAAACAGAGCTGGTTACGCTGAAATCTTGACCTGACATGCATCTTGTTAGAACAGACTGAATGATAAATACTTTTAACAGATATCTATAAGTTTGAAATTAACTCGTAAGGGCCAAATATTAGCCAAGGTTTTTGATGAGCAGACCTGTTAGTTTATTCATACTAGACACTGTTAACTACAATCTATGCAGAAGCTCGTATTACGGTGCATGTCTTAGTTACTATGCTACACTTGACCAACTTCTGTTAGATTAACTGTTGACACTTTTACTATGGAAATATAACAAGATTTTCTTCTACGAAGAAAGTCTTGCTAACATCTTGATAGCTATTCTCAGTGTAAAACTTTACTGGTCCGTACACCTTGCATAAAGATTGCTGATTGTTATGTCTTGTGTGTAACCGTAGTCACATATGATAACTTCTATTTACCATCTTATACATTTTAACATTAAAGCGAATAATTTGGTAATATTCCTATTCTGGTTATAACTTTCTACAACCGTCCTAGTAAATCCTACCAATTCATCTATATATGGTGAGTAGTAGGGGATTGTCAAAGTAAGCAAAATAACGTCTAACAAACTAACGATTTCTGTTATTTCAACTTGAAGAGAAATATTAGTCGAGCGGTAATCGATTGGAGTTAACAGGACAGTTACTGTGCCTCCTCTCGAGACGATCCGGCAGTCTCATCATTATTCACAAGCGAAAGTCGTGCTTGACGTCATGCCTAATGTGAGGTCATTGGCACAGTGGTAAAACATGGTTGCCTCATGAACATCGTGGCCAGAGTTCTGGTCCCGGCCGTGGCAAGGATATGCACTACTGACAGCTGCGATCAATTGTGGGTGATGTTCAATCTATATCCTCTATATACCTTTAAGCGGTTCTAGTGAAGTTCATCAACGCACTCAACCTCACTTTCATTATTGAATCGTATTCGTTTGGTTGCCGCCAGTCCTGAAAATTGTTCACGAAGAGGGGGAACAATAAATAAGTGCAAACGGATAGAAAAAGAGTGGAAAACGGGGAGGAAGAAGGGAAACAAAACACAACCATGCATCAAGAGAGAGAAAAGGAAGAATCAACAACCTTACGGATACAGGCTCGCCATTTACAACGACACCTCTTCATGTCAGAGTGTATTTTCAGCCAGCGATTTGGATGATCTTGAATTCCCCCAACTGGGTAGACTGTACCTACCAACCTTGTTCAGCGGAACAACCGAGGCTTTCATAGACCGTGACCACTTTATCGTCTGGTCACTTTGCGATTTCCTCCAACCGTTTGCAGCCACAATGAACGATATTCGATGCTACAGACCTTTCGCTGGTATGCAGAGTACGTGACCTAACTAGAACAGACTGTGTTTTTTAGTGCATTGGTCATCAATTGCGAAGTTGCACATTTCTTAAATATGCAATGACGGTCAGTCGCGTTGTTCACACACTCAGGTCATTTGGAACTGACCATTTGGCGGAGGCAACTGTGGTCGAATACTGAGAGTCCGGATAAATCTTCAGCCTGAAGCTACCAAGTTTGTGAGCCATACAACAAAAATGAAAGCATTCATGCAACATGAAGCCTTTCTTAGTTGAAAAATGCGGACGTCTCTACTAAACCACAGATGACAATGGCTGGTGAACTCACTGCGTGCTTTTCATATCCACGCGGATGCCTCGTCAGTAATATTGCATTCCGATGAACGATCGACGATCCAATACTGCCTGTCTTTAACGACAAAGACAAGACTATTACTAGCCCAATCTTATAAAGGTGCAAAAAAACAAAACATGCAGACGAGTCATATCAACTAGTCGGTTCAGAAGAATTAGTAAGTGGGGCACTGCCATCTGCAAACTCAGTTTCAGTCAACTTACTACCTGGCTTGAACTCCGCTGCGAAACACTCGGTGAGTCCTATTGCTGCTTCCAAAACATTGTCATTGACAAAGTCACAATGAATGGAAAAGATCAGACACCTCTTTTGATTACCACTTAAAGTAGAGAATGTGCGAAATAACTTGCCATAAATGCGCAATCTACATTCAGAATGGGTAAACGTGGTCTTCAGCATCACTGGGACTGTAGGACGATTTTTGGAAGTCAAAATTCCTCTCGATTGACCCTGTTTAACTCTGCCATTTTACCCCGCCTAACTAGATGCCTGTTCTTGTTATTCCCACAACCCGCGTTTAATTTTACTAATTACTCCATCCTGCCTCTCTTAATTATTGAACCTCGCCCACCTGCCCACACACCCATTGTTGTCTGCCCGTCTCACCTTCCCCACTCCATGTGAATACGGCCTTCTTATGGGCCGCCGTGAAATTGATGCTGACTAATCGGTCCGTCCGAAGACCGGCTATTTAGACATACATTAGACCGATCCGATCGCATTTCGTCGGTTCGTCATTGCCTGTCGGTCACCTGTGCCTGTACTTGTCGTGGCTTTTGGACCTTTGACGGCCTATTGCGGCCAACCATTGTATCTTATCCCACAAACGCAAACGATTTGAGGTTTGTTCTTTGTAACTGATTATATTGTTTATGGTATTAGTACCACGATTTCCAGCGACTTGACTTGGTTCTGATATTTGGCGTCGTTGGTTATACGTGCGTCACTCAACGTTCGTCGGAAAAACGTACAGGGTTCTTCTGGGATGGAAACATCCCCAAAGAACATATCAGCGATCAAGTCGAAAGCAGTCTTTAGGTCCAAAATCACCACGGTCGGTAGCTGATGGACAGAGTGTTGGTGTTTCTGTTGAAGCTGGAGATCAGTTCTACCAGCAAGTGCTCACAATCTGATTGGTTATTACAAGTTTTACCAAGAAACTATCGAGTATTCCCCTAACATCGTTTTCTAATTGCATGACTTCTAAAAATACTACTCTGTTGTTCGTTCCACGTTTCGTATTGTCTTCTGTTGTGACTGGATCTACGGCCTACGAGCGCGTAAACGAAAGCGGAATAACGGTCAGTAAAACAGCGGAAAACAGCCTGACGGATAACGGTAATGAACGACAGAGTACGGATTATACGCGGTCATTTAATCTCTTTCTATCCAATATGGTAATCTTCCGGTATTCAGAGACAGTAGTTTAATTTCAACGGATCCATATCGCGTTTACACTTTTGTATGTTCATTTGCACAACGGAAATAAAATATTCCGACAGACGTTCTTCAGGACTCCGACTGCTTGACGATGAGCATTTGGTTGTTAGAATAGCATTTATGAATTCATCACAGTTTATGGTGAATTTCAGGTTTTCCCATCTACAAGTATTTCGCTATCCTATTTTCTTGCAGATTTTGTGCTGGAATGTTTACATTATTATCATGAATTTTTGTGGGTTCAAGTAAGGAACATCCTGCCAAAACTGTCTGTTTATATCTCTGTTTTTTAACCTGAAATGACACGTGTTTGGAATTGTTTCCTTTGTGGATCATGTGATCGGGGACGTCAGTATCACAACATAACGCAATGTCAATATTACAGAGTGTTAGTGACAATCGATCAATACTACCTAAAATGAACACTGAAATGAACGATGATTTTATGACGAACACAGAAATAACAGCTAATCATTTTCAACACACTGTTTCATCAGGCACATTAAAAATCAGTGATTGCATCAGGCTCGTTTCAATGCTAGCTTTCGAAAGAGACCTATTATGATCAGAAAAAAAAGAAACTTACTATAGAAAACTCGTTTTCTGCAACAAATCACTCAAAGGCATTTAAAAGTCTTGGAAGATTACGAGAAAATCAACAAGTTTTCATGGATTATAAGCCTATAAAACGTGTTGTTGTTCTACCTAGTTAATATCCGAAAGCAAAGTTTCTTTTCAAGAACCTCGTGAAGAACTACCTAGATTTTGCTTACAAATCGGATAAATCTGATTAGTTTGTTTTGACTACTAGTGTACTGTGTAGGACTATAAAACAATTATTCACATGCAAAAACTGATATTCTCGCACAGTTTTTGACACAGCTTATAAACCAGTCGACACTCATGTATCTCTATTTTCCAACAGTATTTTGTTGCGCAGAAAAAGATTATTGGGTAATTCACTATTTAACAGCGTGTCCGGATAAAATCCGCACACAGATTAAGCGGCTTTGTGAGCAAGTCTCCATTTTAACCTGCTCTGTGGCAGTGAAACGAACTATCACTCACAAAAAATTCCAACTCAGTAATGACTACGAATGTAATTAGTAGCAAGTTTCTTGCCGGGATAGTCTATCCTCTGGATCATTTGGTGGATTCTATGAGACAGTTGGACGAGTGGATAACCGAGTCCAAATGTGAGATTTCCGAGCTCCCGGTGTGGTTTTGTAGCTCAGCTGGTAGATCTCTTGCCGCGTTTGGGAATAGTGTTTCCGTTACTGGTCCGAATCCAGCAGAAGCCCTGACTTTCCACAATTGGATCTCAGCAAAAAAAGTTTCTTGTGACTGAAAGTCCTTTGAACATAGTGTAGTGAAGGGGTTAGTTTTTAGTTATTCAGTGTCAGGCCAAATACTGACTGATTGAATCAAAATCGAAGCTTAACAAGCAGTCAGCCATTGCAGAAGTACTCATTCGAAGCTGAGCCAATTGATCGATGGGAAAGAAACCCGAAATGACCTAGTTATCTACCTCAGCAGCTTCATTTTTCTGATGCATGAAAAAGTCTCATGCACTTCTTTATCGATAGAGCCATCATAATATGTACATTGAATACTAGTTTCGACGAACTGTCCTACTTACGTTACTCCTTCAAAACGGCTACTCG
This sequence comes from Paragonimus heterotremus, assembly GCA_013368495.1. Classification (NCBI taxonomy): domain Eukaryota; kingdom Metazoa; phylum Platyhelminthes; class Trematoda; order Plagiorchiida; family Troglotrematidae; genus Paragonimus; species Paragonimus heterotremus. The sequence continues at coordinate 127,303 of LUCH01000720.1, read as the reverse complement.
GAACGATTTGTAAAAAATGCCATGCAGTGGAGTGAACCGAAGGACAACATGTTGCTAACGAGGAAAAAGTAATTCACAATTCTTTACCATTTAAAAGCGCTACGCTTGCTCGCAATATCATTAAAAGACTCAGTAGAGTTATCCACAAAACCCTTTACGTTACCAAGCTGTGCATTTGTTTCAACTGTAATCCAACATTGTGATTGCTTCTGAAAGATATGATGCTTCTTTCTACGACTGTATTCTGTGTAAATTCATTTGGTTGTTCTTGTGGAACTAGTTACATTGGTCGCACGACCAGCCGCCCATCTCAACGTATCAGCGACGGTTAGTTAGTCTGGATCAGTGATGAAGTCACCAAGACAAATATCTCTGTACAGTTTGTCGATTCTACCCATATTCTCAATCAGGCTATTTCTTTTCGCCCAATGTAATGAGTCAAGAGCAGTCAAACGAAAGATGTAAGATGCCATATTCTGGCTACTGTTGTGACCATCGGAATTCGATTGATTAATCCACCTTGTACGCTCAGAAGCATTTTGTTTAAACCTCGCAATTATTATGCCGCACCACACACATTGTGAACGACCAAACTGCCATGATTCCATATATGACATAAGTGTGACTCGACTGCGTCAAAACGTTGCCTCCGTTTGTGACTATGACATGACTGACACCATCTGGACTCAGTACTTGTGTTGTCCGTTTCGCCCTGACAACAGTACTTCCTATAAACTTTGCTTATGATGTTGAACAACCGAGAATCAGTTTGTTCGATACACTGTTTCCTATCAAGTTCCTTCGAAAATATCGACGCTGATGAAATCAAGTAATGTAAAACAGAAATCAGAAATGTTATACTGCTCAATGTTTATCTTGAGATTATTACACCGTATCCCAAGAAGTACATGGCACAATTCAGCGTAGTTACGTAGGAAAAGAGAAAAACTGTTCGGAAATTGCCATCTACTCAAACGTAACACCGAAGGTTGCACACTCCGTCAAAACTAACAATGTGCTTCATCAGGCTAGTGGCCCCGGGAATATCTTACCATTTTGTAAAGTCCATCCAAATGAGTTCACATAGGCATGACAACAACCGGCCTAATAGTGTTACCGGGTATAGCCTTGGGCCCCGGTTAGGATAGCACGTGTTGTGATTCAAGTAACGGATGGCTCACAATTCGTTTACTTGGGAAATAAACATGGTGTTCCCTTAATCCATTTAGTCAAAACAGAGAGAAGACATATATCGCGAGATGTTAACATTTCGATTTACTCTCATCAGTCGCCAACGTAAAACTAGCAAATTTTATACAAACTGCGTATAGCAACAACAATTGAACGAACCAACCACACAGTTCTGACCTTTCACACGCTAATAGTCCAATCAATTCCACGGCACAGAAGGCGTTGACGCAATCAATCTCCTTGCCGTGGAATCGATTGGACTATTAGCGTGTGAAAGGTCAGAACTGTGTGGTTGGTTCGTTCAATTGTTGTTGCTATACGCAGTTTGTATAAAATTTGCTAGTTTTACGTTGGCGACTGATGAGAGTAAATCGAAATGTTAACATCTCGCGATATATGTCTTCTCTCTGTTTTGACTAAATAAACATGGGTTGGGTGTTCAAACAGAACAAGAAAAAAAACACTCATTTGCACATTGCACTCGTTCTAGAAGGTCCCGGCTGTCACAGACGCTGACGTTGAGCCTCTTTGTGTAGCCGGAATTATACCATGTCACACTGCACTGCCTTGTTGGTGAGATGTTTATTCCGCGTTTTTCCTGCGGCCACTTTTTCGCCCCGCTACTGAATAGTGGTGATGTGAGTAGTATTGGGCGATCGCTCGCCCTAATCATGTGCATGAGTTGCAGCGAATCGTTGCATCCCACCGGTATCCGGTCTACTAAATGGTTCTGTGATCAAATTGTACTTGTCCCATCGTTTTCTGTGGGCTGACGCATGATTTATGAAAGCTTGTGAAAATTGCGTAATTCGGGTGTGTTGCGAGCGAGCTGCACACACATGGACAAGCTTTTGTTTTATGATGACCGTGTTTTGACCGTCTTTTGCTCGATACACATCATAGCACAAGATGAATGAACCGAAATTTGTGACTGATATCACAGAGACAATTGACACTCGAAAAATACTTAGGTTCATTTAGTAAATGTCCGTGCCCACTGATCATCAAATTAGCTGAGGATTCGTGGAACCCACCTGACTCAAAGGCGAGTATAGCCGACCTGTCTAATATGACGAATATGTTTCAAAATAAACAACTTATGAGTAGTCAAATGGAATCAAGCACTGAGCTGGTGCAGGATCCAAGGCAAAGTACGAAGAGTAAACTTGGAGTGCAGTCCGGAAAAAATTGAGATTTCATACACGAACCTGTCAGTGGTGAGGTTTGGCACTGTTCAGATTGCAACCACAGAATTTAACAAAACAAACCTTTCAGTGTGACTGACTAGCAGCGATTCAATCAGCTTCATGCTGCTTTGGCCAATGGCGTTTATTTCCCAAAATTATTGTTCTAAAACACACGGTCGATCTTATTCGCATAACATCTGGTGAAAACATGCTCCACGTAAACTGACAACCTGTAACGAATGCAAATCAACCATCACAACAGCCACAAAATGTGACTCATCGATTGCATTTTATTCCGTTCACTGTGTTATAACGCTTATCGGGGAGTAGAAGATCACGCGACAGTCCATCTGTGTCCAGCTCGCGCGTAACACCCCAGAATACACAATTCTCACAAGCTTCCAGAAATCATGCATCAACGCGGAGTGAACAGTGTGACAAGCACAATCTGATCACGAAACTATCTAACAAATCGGATTTTGGTGGGGTACAATGACCCACTGCAATTCATGCACACAGGCTTTGTGCTGACTGAATCAAGGCCAGAGACGTAGGTCTAGGAACCTCATTTGGCCGGATCGTTTCATGCTTCCGTGAATCCAGTCGAGCGGTGTGGGGGGGGGGAAGCAGCGAGACATCTCCATTAGGCGGCGTTTATGTGCGCGTGTCCCTGTCCGTATGCTTCGCTGGATAATGTCTCAATTTAGTTGGTGGCCCGTTTAGACGATCTGGTACAAACTCCTTTAAGCTGGTAAGGATCGACCGGCAGACTGGGTTGCAGTAAACTAACGCGGGTTCGTCGTTGTTTTCAGTGTAACCAATACCGGGATTATGCGTGAACTGCACTGGCTCGTGGTCCTGTGAATCTGTGACTTTGGGCCTCTTGCTCACGGGATTTAGCATTCTATGTAGACTTAATGATGAAACAGACACACTCCGGTCACTGAACGCGCGGGAAGATTCCGGAAGACAAGCGGTGGACTTGGCAGTAGTATTCGAAGTGGGTGGTAACTGACTCCACAAGTCAAGCTCGTGCGCGTGCTTACCGTACTGGAGGACTCTAATAGTCGGTAAGGTCAGAAGCTGGAAACTACCGTGACAGGGAGATAAGCATGATCAGATTCTACCACAGATACGTCTGTCGGTAAGCTAAGGATGGCAACTTACTGGAACCTCGACTGTGCATGTGTGTTTTGATTCGTACATTCCGCAGAAACCCTACTGGTTATCGTGTATTTTTATCCAACATTAGTTGTATTTATGTGACTGCATGAGTGGCACGTTAATAAACAATAAGAACTTTCACTTTGTGCCTTCTGTTTGTTCGAATACTCAATGGGTTTCGCGTTAAGAGCGCATGTAGAGTCATCGGCGAAAAAATACACAAATGTCATACTTGGACGTTCTGGCGATGTAAATTTCCCATTAATTCGAAAGCTTCGAGACAAAATGTTATCGTTATGGTGAAATCTTATTGAAATTGCGCATTTATTTGACTTAGACCAATTTTTAGTGAAACCTATACTACTTATGGGCCAATGACTGGAGTCAATTTGTGAGATTGCGACTAATCTAGCTCAATGTTGTGAATGTTGTTATTTTGTCGAGTTATCTGTGAAGTAAGTGCACTTAATGACGTAAGGTAGTGAAATCCGTAAGAAGACTGTCTTGTTCGTGACGCCTTCCGTTCACTTGCAGCACGGTCGTGTTGTTTGCACGACGTATACAGCTTGATGTTGAATAATTGAATATAGACGTGACTATTTTTAGTGGTTATGTCACCTCTCTCTCTGTTCTTTTCTTGTCTGTGACTTGCTTTTTCCTTCATGGTGGTGTGGCAGTTATACATCAATGAGAATCACTGATATATTGTTGTCCATGATAGTGATGATGACTTATGAATGGTCCGGACACTATCAAAGTAGTGCATCTTTAAGTATTACACTTTTTGAGTGATCAAGGAGTGCGACAGTTTAGGAGGTTGTGTGTGCGTCGTGTAATTCTCACGGCCTCTTGTGACAGGCTCCAACTCATCGCCCATGTGTTCGACGTTTCGTGACTATTAAAAGTAGCAAAAAATAGTGGTAACAAGCAGTTCGGATGAACATTTTTTGTTCAAATAACGCGACTATCGACCTCACTCTATTCACCGCTATCAACAGAATCTCTCAATTGAAAGTACAATGTGCCCAATGCTGTATTTGGGCTATTTAGCGACGTGAGAAGAACAATAATCGGATAGTATATTACAGTACACAGAACGCCTTTCAGCTGGTTCATCGTTCTAGGAATCTGTAATCAATTGCCTAATCACGGTTTGCTTCTTGATGTCTTCTGGATTGACTGACAATCTACATTCCAGGCTGTACATGGACCCTGTTGCCGAAGGGGTTTAATTTTTTAAAGAATAATACAATTTCTATTTTTAGCAATAACGTTTAGGAAATTCGGTGTGAGTTTCTCGAGAAATTCTGTCGAGACTGTTGATCTCCTGGACCATTTGCTGGGTTTCGTACGAGAGTGTGGGGTGATTGGGTAATCGAAAATCAACGTGAAATTCCCGGGCTCTCGGCCTAGATGATGGAACGCCTGCCGTGGTATGGTAAGTTGTTTGTGCCGCTAATTCGAATCCAGTCAAAGTCTCGCTTATTTTTCATTCGTTTTTATACTTTCTCCAAAATCTCGTTAGTGGCTTCATGAAAACAAGGCTAGCTACTTTGATTCAACAGAGTCGTCGTCCTTCTATTAGTGAAAGGAAGAAAATATTTTTCCTACCTCGGTGAAGTTTTACCTGCTTTACGCACAATTGCAAGAGATAATGTCTGAACAGCATTGTTCACAATGCCGCCCTTACATACGCTATTGTTCTGCCCTGCGATCAATACGAAAATGACCTAGCTTTGGTTTGCGTGTCTGACGTACTGATTCTTCTTCAAGTGACCGGAGTTACAACACTCCTCCTCTTATATTCCGTACTGGTCCGAGAAGCTTTATTTCCCAAACAGAGTATATGATGTAAAGTAATGCTGTACCTCGTAACGATATGTTCGATCAGTACTCACATATACCAACATGTTACCCTAGTTCGTAAACACCTAACCAATGCCCGTATGATTTGTGCCGACCAAAACCAAATGGCTTTCGCATCATGGATGTATCGTGTCTCAGGCTGAAGCAAGTTTTCAGAGTATAAAGCACCCCAACCTGGAATGCATTTCCGAACGAGCTGTGCCTGCCGATCTGGATAACGCAACACGTTCTCTTCATCATGGTTGAAATGGTCAAATAAGACATGTTGATAGAAAGTGGAACGAAATAGTTCAGTAACGAGGGGACAAAACTGAGAGGCGTCAAGCGACGTTTAGTGTTTTCACAGCATGGTTCTAATACGTCACATAAGAGTCCACGAATTGCTCGATAGACTTAAAAATAAAACATGACGTGTATCAGATTGTAAGGAAGAATTGCCAGGTTTTGATCAGTCAATCGATGGTTTGTAAGTTTGTTTCGTTCACGAATGCAGCACTTTATAATCTATCGTTTAGTGGGAAAATCGTCGTGATGACACAATCCGTCAGGGAAATATCATATTTTTAGTTTGTCCGTTTGCACACATCGGTGCATACTGGTTCTCAGTTCAGGATCGCCTTTCCAACGCTAAGATGTCTGTGGGCAGCCAGATGTTATCGATCGTTGGCCGTGTTGGCGAAATCGCTGGATCGATGGGGCTGAGCGACTTCACTGGGAATGCGCGTACGTTCCCACCTTAAGCCTAGCAGCTAATCTGGTTGTGATTTCAGCGGTGTTTTGTACTTGTTCACTCGCCTGACTCAATTAGGCGCCGCATCCGTTAAGTAGGCCTTTTGGTTTGGATTACGGATTGCGTCACGGAGCACAGTTCCGATACATACGGTACATGTTGGAGACACCTGCATCACGTACGCCACGACCCATTTGATGTGAAAAACCCTGAATGGGGCCGCTTGAGTTGTATCTAAACCCAGATGGTTTCTCCAGTTTGTTCCTCTCACGTTAGTATAAACTGATCAAAATATCGTTTTGTTCAGTTAACAAGTAATTCCTCGTCGGTAAGGTATTGCTGTCAAATGAAATGTGTTGGTTTGCCTCAACTTGACGAGCAAGGTTAACCGACGTGCTTTTTGTATGAGCTGAAACGTAATCTGTGGATTGTATGCTGTTTTCCAGCCCCTCGATAGGCAGCCTTCAAAGAAGCTTTGCCAATCGAGCATTTTCGCAATATCGGATCTGCGTGACAGCCGCACAGTGTTGGGGCCAATATCGATCGATGGTGCGTTACGGTTGTTCTGCTATGCTTGGCCACATAGTTGACCTCACGGTGTGCCACACCAGGCAGACGACTCAAACAATAGCCAGATACGTTTACTAAAGCCTGAACAAGCATAGACCAGTGAGCGGCTGTTCACCTCTCGCTTGCAAACAGTTGGTCTCAATGGCCACCAGGGAAGTGGTGGACATCTACTCCGACCTAGTTAGGTCGTTGGAGAGTCAAACCTACGACCCGTGAGTAGACGGTGACCCCGTGACTCCCAGCGAGATTTACGGAAACGCACTACAACTACGCGCTGCGCTGAAGTGACGATCTGTGCGTGTGTGTTAATCGATCATGGCTACTGTTCACCTAGAGATAGGTCAGATTAACCAAAGGACCAATAATAACACCTACTGTCCCTCAACACTTTTGTGAATGCTACAACAGTGGCAGAAGTCTGTCAGAGGACTCCGGTTCGCGTGCTGCAACAGGAAGATGTCCGTAGTCCATATTGGTTGGAGACCGATTCGTTCCGGTTCTATATTCTCAGTGTTCGTCGCACCATATGATGGCGACCTAACTAATATACAAACATATGACATACAGTGTTAGGATTTCGGTGTTGTGAAGAACAGGCTTGTTCGTCAACATAACGAGGACGTCTAGAAATCCTGTTCATCGGTAGTCGATAGTTTGGTCGTTGTCGTAAATGTGTCTGTGAGCGGACTAAATGTAAACCTTTGTATCTGCTGAGTGTGATGCTTTCGCTGATGGGCAGTGGAGTGGGCATTGAACCAAGTAGACATGGCACCAACTTGGACAAGAAACTTTTCTCGAACATTATTATCTGATATAGTGGAATTCATGTATTTAAAATCAATGTATTTATACTTTCCCAAAAGACTTCACTGTAGTAGCAGTCGGGCTTGAACTAACGTACGCAAGCGATTATCATGATCCGTCAAGTGTGCACGACATACGTTCACCGTCCCCCCTTCCCCTGAAAAATCTGTTCAGTTAGGCTTGCCTGACTCCTTGAGAAACAAACACAGCAGAAATCTTTGACCGACCGTCGGTTCTATAATCTTGAACAACATCACAATCAAGGTTTTAAAACGATAACGCACATATTACAAATTCGGCGAATTTTTGACAGCGTCAGGTTTCAACGACAGCCAGAAAACTGACCTGTAACGATGAGGATTCTTCACATCACAGGCTACTGGTGAATTGTTTCGAGAGATTTTTATGTCAACTGTTTCCCCGGAGCCACAGTTAGGAACCGGATATCGCACGTTGTCGTTGGCCTGTTGATCCAGTCGTGCTCTGGTTGGACATTCTCAATGATTTATAGTCACACATATACAAGTGGTTTCAGAAAAAGCCGGTTCGGTGTTCCACATCGTTGTTGAGGTAAAAACGTCACGTGGAGTCCACGGTACCAATAACAATACACATATGACATGTAAGTAGCAGTGTACCAAATGAACGTGAATAACAAAACTGTATAACATAATGCTTGAATTTATGAAAAGCCTGATTTTGATTGTTGTGAATCACCAATTGAAACTTGGAAGCTTGTAAAGTAAGTCGGGAGAACGAACCAGTATGTGCCTAGTCCTTATCTTGCAATGCACTTTTCAGATGAAACTGCACAAGTCTTCGGATATGCAATGCACCAAGAGAAATTGTACAGAGTTCGTAAACTCTACATGTATACCAATTCCAGTATGTCGTTTATTTCATTTCGAACATAATTCATATATTTTCGCAGCCGTCATTTTCCCATCGACTTTCCAGTCAGCATTTCCCGAACAGAAGCACTAGACTCGTGTTTCGTTCTTGTGAGCGCTAGGCAGTGATGAGTATTCTTGCCACGGCAGGGACTAGAACTCCGGCCACGCTTTCGTGAGGCAACCATGTCGACCACTGCGCCACTGACCGCAAATTAGACGTATTCGCTTGTGGGTAATGCTCTGATTGTCCGATCGCATTCAGAGGAGACACATTAACTGTCGTGGTAACTTCAGTCGATGACCCCTCGACTAGGACTTCTCTGCAATTTGGAATCACAGGAACTTTTAATTGTTGAGGGATATTTCGATTACTGGTGAATAGTGGAGATTTCGGTTGTTAAATAAATTGAATATCACCCATAGTTGACCGTAGCCGTCGCATTCTCACAGACTTTTCAGTCGGCCCCTTTCAAACATAATCACGTGACTCGAGTTTCGCTCTTGTTAGCGTTCGTCAGTAGTGTATATCCTCACAAGGTTCGGGACTAAAACACTGACCACGCTTTCATGAGGCAACCGTGGTTATCAGTGCGTCACTGACCTCAAATTAGGAATGACCAAACCATCATATGTGAACGCCCAGCCACATTCCTTTGTGAGTAGTGCTCATATTGCTCGAGGCAGTTAACAAGTGCAATCGATAACACTCTTACCCCACGATTATAACTTCCGTGACAAGTCGAAACCCCTGAGTCATTAATCTTGTTGGAGAGTCTATTTGATTCCGAAGGCTGTGATGGAATATGGGTAATGTCGAACTTGAAATTTACGGAATCCCCAACCACTCCTCAGTATACTGTTTCTTTTGACAGCAGTCTACCCCCAGAAGTCTATTTGAACTGTGAAAACGACAACCAGATGCGAACGATGATCGGTCTGAACTTTTTAATAATGTCTACTGTTTTGGACTGAACGTAAACCACATCCGACCATATAAACCGTTCGGTTGGTTCACCTTATAAGTACGGCAGTCTAATTTTGTCCATATTAGAGTACAGCGTATATCTGTCTGGCACTCCGGCCCTAGTGTGTTTGAGACTAGCTTGCTAACCACACCGCCACGAATCTCACAAATAGGCACGACCAATCAGTCATACCTAAACGGGCAAGCTCAACTATGTGTGAAGTGTTCAGATTTTCATATAGATTGAATATCACCCACAAGTGATCGGAGCTGTCGCATTCCAATAGACTTCCCAGTCGGCCCCTTCCGAACAACAGGAGCACTAGACTCGAGTTTCGCTCTCATTAGGGCTCGTCAGTAGTGCATATCCTTGCTACTGCCGGGACTAGAACCACGGCCAAGCTTTCATGAGACAACCGTGTTTACAACTGCTTCACTGATCTCACGTTAAGCAGGGCCAAATAACCATATGTGAACGCTCAACCACTTTCGCTTGTGAGTAATGATCAGGTTGCCTGATCGTCTCGAAATGGAGATACAGTAACTGTCCTGTTAACTCCGATCGATAACCACGTGATTAGGACTGCCTAGACAGGTCGAAATCTCCGATCTCATTGAACCTGCTAGGCGATATTTTAGATTACCGATGAGTAGCCGGGGATTTGGTTAATTTCAAGTTGAACATCACCCACGATTGATCGCAACTGTCTATGGGAATGCGACAGCTGCGATCATTTGTGGGTGATATTCAGTCTATATGAAAATCAAAATCCTCCACTACTCATCAGTGTTCAGATTGATCGATCTGTTTCACTTGCGAGATATGAGTGGGTGGTGTTCAACATGAATTAATCCAAACCCCGAAATTTACCCATTAGTTGAAACCTTGCTAAGTTGGTCCACTGAAGTCTTTGGCTTCAACTTAAAGGAAAAGCTCCTGATTATGGAGGTATCGATTACAATAAACAGAAAGTCTCTGTTTTCTCCCTTGTCGAACTGGTCGATGAAGATGAACATCAGTCACACAATATTTTTGGTTGAACGTTTGAATATGGGTGGTCGATCATGCTTATTATGAGGTTGCTGGTGATGTGGTCAACAAGCTATTCTCAAATACACCGAGGACTGGAGTACCAATTCCGCTCCGAATGAAGTTACATAGTATTGGTGAACAGAATTACAGTCCAGGTCTTCCTTAAGAAGTGATCCAGCTGAATGATCTATGTGAATACCGTGGCTGCGGTCGAATATGGACGGTGTTCAGTTTGGAGTCATCTAGACCCCCGAGGTTCATGTATTAATCTCCTGTGTGCGACATCAAGCGAAATTCACCAACGATGCGTTTTCGACAAAAACACATCCAGCTCAAGACAGGTTGTGTGATTGAACGAGCTTTTTTTAGGTACTCGGATATCGATGGTTTCTGTAGTTTTCAGTTTTCTTTAAAGATCGAGCTTTGGTCTCCTCACCTGAGTCATGTAAAGAACGGTGCACAGTTGACCAATATTGATTAGGTGACAGCTGTTAGATAAATGTTCCATAACTGCGCTGATGATTAAGCTTTTATCATCACTGCCAACATAGGCTGAATGATGTTCACTACCCAGTCCAGACAAGTACCTACTCGCACGACAACGCAACTTGCACGGAAAAGGCGTTTAAAGTACGTGATATGGCTACACTAAACGTTCAGATGGAGGAACTGGCCAGATAACGCACTAATAATTCTACCAGCTTGTCAACTCTGAATAACAGTCGCATAAAAATAAGGTTTTTATTACCCCCCTAGCGTCTTTCTATCGACAGACTAGCCTTCTTTATATCAACCATATAGTTCGCTTTGTAATTATCTAGTATATGCTCATCACTGCAAACTGTGTCTTATGATTCCGTGCATTCTCCGGACAGATTTTCGTAACATTGTTTACTAGATGCTTGATTGATTTTTGTCCGAATTAGAATCTGATACACTTATGTGAAAATTGACTTACTCGTTTGTCTGAGTATATTTATGATAGCCTGATCTTTTGAAACTTTCATCTTTCCCTCCACTCGTGAGGATATTCAGAGAGTAGAAATCTTCTTCTAACTCCAGCTCTGAAGTTCAGTCAGTAAGCTACTGTGTGCAGCTGTATTAACCTCGAACGTCTGTCACGTCAAGGCTGTAATCCGTGATCATAGATGCTGACCACTACCGAACCATTTATTGGAATTTTTGACACCAATGCCTGGCGAACTCTTGTAATAAACAAATATTCACCAAATTTCTAGATTGCTATCCAATTTTTGGCAATATGAAACTGGTAAATTCGGTAAGAACTCAGTTAAAACAATATGCGACGAAAACTGAACTTCCCCAACCAACCACAACCAACTCACACCACGCTCCAATCGTTAGTTTATTCGTTGTTTCAAACAATCGATCGTTGTGCAAGCCTGCGTCCACAATGTTTTGCGGAATCACGAGTAGGCAGTTTTGGAAACCCGTGAGTAATAAAGCGCAAAGCATCGTAATCGTATGAACACATCCGGTACATGTGTTCGACACACTAGTTCTCTCTCAAACATTCCAAGAAAGTCTCTAGGTCACCGCTTGTGCCTCCATTTTTAAGAAACAGCGATCTGACAGACTGATGTCTCGCTTGCCAAAATATCACCCGTATGTGTGCAGATCGGTTCTGTTCGATTACGTGGTAGCGGATAGAGAGAAAGAGTTTCAAAAAATATACTACAAAAATAAATAAAACATTACAAAACCATATTCAGAGGTTTGGGACTGTACACAAAGCCTGGAATTACACACGTAACCAATGTATCTGCAGCTTACATCAAAAGATGCCCACCGTAGAGATGCCCATTCGCTTCACTAACGACAGAGACTAGTTTATGTAGTGGTTTACCACCTCGCATATCATTCTAGTGGCTGTTTTATCTATACATTGTTCGGATCCGTTGTTAACGTTCCACTGGCCAGATAACACTTTTTGTTCCTAACGTGAAGGGTTATCCATACGGTTCCCATTCTCTAACTAGAGTCCAAATGAAGATGAAACCAGTCGTGTAGGTGTCGGTTTGAGGGTTGGTATCACGGGATAGTCATGCAATTATTGTAAAATTCCCTCCTTCTCGTTCTGTTTTCGCACTACAAAATAACCCGGAAAATCCCAAAAATCTGAGACTAATCAGCCTTTCATGACCTGTAAGTTTCCCTTCGTACCAGGGAGGAGCAACTTTTCAACGGACGGGTTCTTTGTCAGGGCTTTTGGGGGCAAATCTGTGTCCTCTATACTTTCTACATATCTGTTTCTTTTCAAGACAAGACTTTCCATCACATATTAAGGCTATTCATTTTAGCGTATTCAAATTTCCATGTTAGAATATTGAACATAACGGCAAAGAACGTGATTGGTCCAACTAGCCCAAAAGAATAACCAATCTTAATTAACACACTTCTTATCGATTATTGTGAGCGAGGATGTGGTAAAGGTTATTCCTGGGTTGTCACCGATTTTCGCTTAACCAGAATGAGGTTACCGGACAAACTTGTGCACATATCATCCAACCCTACTGTTACTAATCCGTTAAACTGTAGACCGTGTTGGTTCCTTTGATCGGTAAATAGTTACAAATGGTTAGATGTGTCCGTGTCTCATGTCCAGAGGGGACGAGCTTTGCGATCTTGGTAGACTTCGTGCTGAGCTGTGAGAGTGAACCAGTTTGTGATAACATTTTAATCACTTTTCTAACACAAATGAGTGATGAACACAAATACACTCGCCCCAGTCCCGAAACAGGTAGATATATTATCAAAACATTCGAAAGTAGCGATGACTGGTGCACGGTTACTCGTCTAAACGGAGTCAAATGAAATATTGCTTACAAGTGGCTTCATGTGGATTGTATCAGTTGTGAAGCTCAGCCTCGCAAAGGAAACAGAAGCAAAACTCAACGGGAACCAGAGATCGATATGTTGATGGAATAGATTTCCGCGGACCTAACGATTACACTGCAGTTATTGAGATTAAACTTCAAAGCTAGATTTGAGAAGGATTTATCGAGGGCAACGGTTAATCGATAATGAAACGGTCCATGTATAGCTGTCAAATAGCCATTGGCATGTAATAAAATGTGAATCTGGAATTTTTGCGATTGCTTTGTTAGCGACCGATGGGCTGTTATTCAAATGCAAAGACTATTTACTGGATTGATGAGACAAATTGCAAATAGTTCTGTAGGAGGTTAGCGGGAAGTTCATTTAAAAGAAGGAGGGCGGGTCTCCCTGCAAAAAGTAACCTGGGTCATAATCTTCTTTTGATTGGAGTCATGACATCAAGCTCGATAGCAAGCTATAAGGGTAGCATACAACAGGATTTGCTGTAGAGGATGATTACAAACTTTGCTAGATCAGTGGAAGATCAAGAAACCTATGTCAGAAATTTTGGCGATATGCGAAAACACACCCTGTCATACTGTTTTGGAAAGTTTCTGCTGTAAAGTTATATAGTGGAGGACAGCTGTTATAAATGACGTCCTATTCACCAATGTTGAATCCGACTGAGAACATCAGGAGCACGGGGAAAACAAGGGTCAAAGGACATCTACAGATGCGCCATGAGACGATAGTAAACGAAGATCCTCCGTGAAAGACTTTAATAGGTAATGGAAAATTTTGTATTCTGAAAAGAAGCAGGCGTGCAAGATGGCATAGTAGCTGTAATTTGCAGACAGTCAATTCCATCATTCTGTATGGGATTTCCGCGCATTTCAAACAGTTTAACCCCTGGTTATAGGATCCTTCCGCACACTTTTGCTACCTAAAGTCCGCTACCTAGATCACCCCGATATCCACTGCTCAGTGGTTTGCATTCTCCATCATGAACACTGCTCAGTCGTCAGGGGGGTGGGACAGAGAGTGTCAGCTGTTTTGTTTATTTACATCTTCCATCCCCATTCCGGAAGTAGCACACACTATGGTTACCATCCCGTCACTGTTACGATTCATGACAGGATCGTGTCTGCGAACAGCAGCTATCTTGGTAACAGATTTTACATGCGGTTGTGCGCCGTTTAATTCGTTTCCACACTATTTAAACGTCTAACGGGAGAATGTTTTTGATCTCTTTTTTTATATCCCAATCACAATCCTTTCATTTGTTGAGGTTATGCGTGTTACAGTTAGGTTGGCAACTGGACTTGTGTTTAAAAGTACACATCCTACAGTCGAACACAATGCACCAAAAATGACACAAACTGTAAATGTTCATTCAAAAAATAGTCCGTTAGATTTTGATTCATGCGCACCTGCATAGGTAAGTGCGCATTAAAAACGTTTAGCTGCACGACTCGGCCCGGTAACAGGCATGAAAAAATCCATGATATAGTGCACCGCATCTCACTAGTTTCGCGGCATAGGACGATTTTTTCGCTAACAAAGCGAATGAGTTACCGTCGCTCGTATGTGACTGGCTGGTACAGGGTTTACTGTAACAATTCTACAGCCGAATGATCATCACGATACGCCTGCTTCTGATGGTGACCTAATCGACCTGGTTATCAAGTCAACCACCGTACAAAAAGCAATTGATATAATCTACTAAAGCAACAGATTAATAGCCAATGATTGACTGAGGCTACAAGCATGGGTCATTTCGTAAAGTGTTACCAGAGCATAATCTAATCTAGCATTGTGCTTCAGTAATTCTACTTAGCAAAAAGTAAAAATCATCCAACGTCTATGGATTAAATGCATTTCCTACATTGACCTGCAAGTTTAAATTGACTGAAAATAAAACTCATTGGATGACTGGAATTTAAATAGATAGAGTTTTTGGTTGAGGAAACCAATTCACATACCTTCCTGCAACGTCGGTGATCGTGGCCCCGTGTTCCAGTGGATACGTGTTTGGACTACAATCTGCCACTTATTCACGTGTTGTGGGTTCGCTTCTCCAGCGTACGTGGTGTTGGCGAGACCCAACCAGGTCGAAATAACTGTCCACTACTTCGCTGGGTGTCACTGGGACCAACCATTTGTATATGTATGGCGTTGTCGGCTGAGAGCGTTCCCTGTTGTACTTTGTGGAATATGACATACTCATATGCCCAAACAACAGTCGGTTAAATCACAGTCCATGTCAGGTGGACTTGAGTGTTGGAGAAATAGTCAGATGGGATATACTGTCCGCAACCACGGTCACATGAAATCGTTATCGTTAGGATTCATTTTGAACGAGTGTCAACAGGTTGCAAAGGCATTCGTCGAACCCACACAGGCCGATACACAACCGATCGGATTTATGTCTGAAACACGATGACCACCTGTTATACTTGACATTCCAGCAACAAGTTCCATACTGATAAAATTGGATGGGGTAAAATTTCATAAGTGGATTTTACTGTTTTCCATATTTCAGCTCAGTTTCCGCTTACCGTTTAGAGTATGGTTCTTGAAAGGTTACTGTACTCCCTGTTCGTCACTCGAATCACATGACTGATCCAGTGGCTTTGTTGTTTACCTCGACTAATGTGTATGGTAAATCAGACCATCATATTTGTAAACATCGAACTAGGGACTGACTAACTCAAAAAAACATACCTGGAGGCTGAAGATTTCCAAAAAGATAAGACTGCTATAACCACTGAAATTGTTTACAGTGTTCGTGAAGTAATCTGAGTACCACACACGTTCAGAGGTGAACACGATGGTTTATGGAAGGTAAATTTCTGAAGAACATTGTAATGTGGAGATAGGAGACAACTACCGCTTTTTACCTTATCCTAGTTACTACCACTTGGTGATAGCCTAAACTCTTTTCTCATATTTTCACTTGTAACATGCAACTAGAAGAATACATAGAGATTGTGTCCAAAACTATACTATGCATCACGCAGCGGTGGTTTAAATAAAATTGTCCTTTTTGTTCGTCTGCCTGTCTGTCGACTCAGGTTCTTCGCTCACATCGTTGACGCAGCGGTTGCTTCAAATTCTATACATGCACACTTCCTAGATTTGCTCGCACATTACACACTCACCTTAATAAGGAACTCAACGCAAATAGATTTGATGATCAAAACACTAGGAGATTATCGGAGTGATTTTGATTTGCACCAACAGAAGAATCAAACCGACTGGTCAACAGTTGAAATTGGTCTTAAAGGCTCAAACGTGTGTTGACTACATTCAACAAAACGGTAGTGTGGATGCGTTTCCAATTTAGTCAGTAACGTCATATGAACGTGTTCAAAACGTGTACACTAAGTGAGGGCTGCATCATCGTCTTTGTTGATTGTGTTTTTCGGATCCTAGTGGGATGTCAATACTCCGGATTTGAGCACGGATTGAAATAACCCCTTTACTGTTAGTTGGATCAATCTGCCACAGTGTACTGATTGATTACAATAGTTGACAACAAACTACAAGGATTACATGCATATGCCAAATAGTTATAGCAACTGGTTGTTCGATTCGTTCATTTGTGAAGGGGTGTGTGGAGTAGTTGATAACAGTGACACTGAAACGCCAATTTTTAACGTGAGCTTTCATTTACCAATCTATGGAGGTGAGTGTCACTGTGGTAGCCCAACTTTTCTATCCGGATGAGAATCAATATTGTTGTCATTGCTCGGGATATCCAGAGGTAGAAACTTTGAATCGTTGTTTTGTATAAACACTTTTCAGTGGTTTCAGCTAGAACCCACTGAACTGAAACGCCTTCTTTTGAATGGGAAAATTCTCAGGTGTTATGTAAAACATACCATTCTTCCCACTATGTTTGTCCGAGATAGTAGTCCAACTCTCACTTAGCGTACACGTTTTGAGCATTTTCATGTGATCCTACTAACGAAAGTAGAAAAGTGGTCATACGATCATTTCATCGAATGAGATCAATCCTCGATGGGGCTGTTGAGAGCGATCTAATCCATTTCGTCTGTAAGCCGAATGATTTACATTACCAAAAAATAATCAGTTCGCTCTCCATTTCATTCAACCCTAACTTTGATTCCTGTTTCTCGCGTTCTGTATGTGTTTTTCGGTCAAGATCGACCAGCAAGTAAACGCTTGACGGTTGTGATCAATATGGCTGATACATCGTTCAGGCAATCGACTGGATTGCACTGACTATCCCTTATGTTGGTCTCCAGTTGTTTACGCCAATTCAAACCCAAAACAACAAAGGTGAAGTGTTTCAGACGAAATCCTGAATATGATGTGAAGTGTTCAGAGTTAGATACCGTTTGTTAACACGATCGTTCTCAGAAATGCCTTGCTAACACCTATCTGGTTTGGATTGACACCATCTACGTCAAAATATCCAATTGCATACAGACTACAGCCTCATCTACTCGAAATGACAAGTGAGTTGCTTTACTAATAACTGTCGTTCATTGTGACTGTTTACAGGGCAAGGTGGTAGTCAAAGGTAGACCTCGTCCATCAAGTTGCCTATCAGTTATATTACTTTTCCCGATTCAAGTGTTGTTCATGGTACTGGTGACCAAGAAGAGGAAAGATTCGGATTGTAACGCGAACGTTGACCGTTCGATCCTAGCTAAGATTAACTTCACCAGATGTATCGAGGTATGGCATCACAAAATACTTCCTACAACCTGCTCATGTCGACTTCACGATGATCAGTTTCGGTTACGTTTTGATCCATCAGTGGGGGATAGCTGGACTGTTCGATTGAAACTTAACTCTCATAAGTTGGATTACTTGTTTTAGGAACAAAGTAAACGGTAAATGGATTAAATTACCATACGTAATTTGTGATGCTCCCTGATGAAATTTATCGCAATACCCAGTAGTAAAGTGACAACACATTGCAAGCACTGCTGTTTTCTTACTTAATCACATGCGTCATTGAAATGGGATTCTGCCTGACACTTCTTTTCTCGTCAGTTGAATTTTCGCGCACTAAAATGTACATCAAGAAATATCGTATTGCTACGTTGTCATTACTGATCCTCTTTGACTATAGTCAGTAAAGTGTGATAGCCTGAAGTGACCTGCATCTGTCTAGAATTGCGAGATTTAATAACTAAAACGTTGAATCCTTCTCGTAGACCACTGGTCTGGGATTGTACACAACGAAACAACGATTTGTTTTATTCAGTACTAGAGACTGGATTGCCTACTGATGGATAGAGCGATCACGCAACGGAGTCGACAACAGCTCATTTGAGAAAGCTGTATCCAAAATTAGGTGAAATATTGAAAGTTCTGGCCAGGAATTCTTTCAGATCGCTCTGTTTTGCAAGCACCACAGGGAGTAGACATGAGACATGAGTGTGCCAAAGTGTACGCACAGTGAGTTTTAGTGGATTAGGGCAGAAGTACACACACGAAATCCACAAAACCAGGTGAATTTCACCCCTTATTCTACCTTCAGATGTACGGGTGGCTGAAGCCACTCTTTTGAATCATCCGTAACTAGTTGTATGCGTCATTACTACTGTCATCGTCATACACTGATGGAAGTCATGTATGAGTAAGCACTATATAAACACAGTAACAGGTCAATCTAGATTAGAGATTGAGTAATACGTTCTATTAATGAATGCAAATGGGAAGGAAACTCGATCTACATTCGTCCTTTGGAATTCGATCAACGTGGGTTTTATTCAGTTAATATTTGTATTAAAATAAATTTAATTTCCGAACGTTCATTTATAAACCATTTCTACTTGTTGCATACTCTAGATTTATGGTTAGCCATGAATAAGTCTTCCATGGCTATGTCAACCTTTTCATGTTGGACACAGTACCTGAGATGCTTGCCTCGTTAAGTATGGTAAGGCATCTATGGTCCCTAATGTTCACTGCTACCTCAAGATGTATTCAACCAACCCTATTATCACACAGCTTTAATCACGTGACCGCGTACGTCACTCGAATTGAAGCTGTATCCACATATCATCAGTACTACAGGTGACATTCGTGATGTCACTATGTACTTGCAGCCATTTCTTGAATTCTCACTGGTTGACAGATTCCAAACAAACATAAAATAGTGACGTGCGTCGGTTTTTGTCAGTGCTCGCAAAATCATTCTGAAATTAAACCAAAATAATGGACCTTAGTTGATGGACTATGTTCCGATGTTCAAGTTCACTTGGGAAGAACATTAGCCTATTAGCACTGATGATTAGGCCCATCAATCTGCCAATCTAAGAAGGCTGCTGATCAGCGCGCCATGAGAAATGACATGACAAACCGTCGGCTGTCGATCTGGAAGTTCTGGAGCACTTGCTCTATTATATGTTCAATTACGTAACATTCCTTCAACAGAAAAGTAACAACAGAAGCCACGCTGCTACATTCTGGCATTCGTCCTAGTAAATTATAAAGTTGAACTGTACCGTTGAGTATTTGATAGAACTGCCAACTAGAGTATTGAATGCCTACAAAGTTACAAAATTGTGTTTAGTGTGGTGCTACTGTAGATGACTGTTAGGCTAACAAATTAATAGGACAAATGTTCTATCGGAATTTAGGTACCTGAGGTCTGTCTAGGTCAAACTGGCGAGGATTCTGTTCTAAATAATATCACGCAGATGCAATCACGAACGTACATTCAGTGTAGCTAATCTGAGAAAAATAGTCCACGGGAACAAAAAGAGTCAGATGATAGTACAATAACCTAATCAAATTAGCGAATCAAGTAGGTTACAATTGGTGAGACGACTTTGGTTGAACGGGGAGAGGAAAACATAAAACTATACATGTCAACGAGAGTTACAACTACTTTGCCCTCATCACCGACTGGAAACTGTTAGTTTCCGTCTGCGCCACCCCCTACTGTTATCAAACAGCTCGCAGTAAAATCTTGCAGTGAATATTAAATATACCATCCAGTACCACAGAAGCGTGAACACTGAAGGGTGCTTCATTCCAAATAAAATCGATTACGAGTTGTAGTTTATGGTGCTTGCTCTGTAACGCTCAGAGCAATCGGGAGGTTATACTTTAGTACATGGAAGCCTTAGTAGTCAAACACTAATTTCCCTTGTGTGCTAAAATAATTTGTTTTGACATTGTAAAAACTTAAATGGTTGCTACGCCCACGGTTTATCATTTCAAATTGTCTTTCGAATCGCTGACAAATGCACAGGGTTTATAAGCTAAGGTCACTCTCGATTTCGCAAATTGTTTCCGAAAGTGGTTGAGACCATTTATAGATCTACCTCAATACAGAAAGAAATAACATTTTTGAACATGAGAACCGAGTACACAAATTCACATAGTTTGAACACTTGTGCATAGATGACAGGTTCCTCATAACGGTGGTACTGTAATTAGATAAGCATGTACCTTAAACCGAGCTATCATGAGGCAACCATATTGATTATTGTGGCGCTGACCTCACATTAGACGCGACCGACTTATCATGTGCAGACATGCAGCTACATTCACTTCTCAATAATACTCCTACTGCCCGACTTCCTCGAGAGGAGACATAGCAACTTTCCAGCCATCTACGACAACGATATACACTTGTGACGAGTTTCAGTGCTTCGAGTCTATGGCTATTTTCACACAGAGACAGGTTGAAAAGTCTGCGGGAATGCGAAATTTTCAATCGATTGTGAGTATTGCTCAGTTAATGTTAACCACTGCTTTAAGACCGTAAGAAATTCGAGTAAAAACTTACCAGGATCTGGCGTTGCTTTTCGATCTGATCTCTTACATACTAAACATATGAAAATGAAACGCTATATATATATAACGTATAGATTTTAATAATAGATTATCACAAGACCTGTGACACGTTCTAAAGTCTCCATGGTCACAGTTACCGACTACTGAACAGATGCTATCCCGACATTCTAGAACAAGACATTAGGAAAATAACTGATGAATTCTGTTTGGCAATAAAATTCGGACGGACACTAATGACCTTTTGTAACTGCGCAAAAAAAAAGGAAAAACGAGTGAGGTAATTGAGTCACATTTTTCCACAGTTCACCTCTTTAAGTGGTGTTTTCTAGTTTCCGAAAACCGTACACTATCTTGAGAACCACATTTTACGTTCCATAGACAAAACACCCCCTTGCGAAACCTACTAAAATGATGTAATGTAACTCCAGTACAAATCGTAAAATGTCCATTCACTAATCTATTCATTCGGTAATGTAATCGATTGTTTTAGTTTTAGTGATTGCAAGATTGAAGATTTTGCGCCGAGAAACAATAGGTCATTTAGCTGAGACAATGTGCGTGCAAAACCACACGGTAGGTATCTATGATAGGATTTCAAACACAGCCCGTTTATTAGCCGATTGTTCTGGATTAAAACCCCAGTCTTCCTACCACACTGTACTATATCACACAAACTGTGTTTCGGGACCTTGGGACACTGGTCAAAATCGTGCAACCAATCAATATTGTCTATCAGCCCCTTTGTTACCTTGGCACACGTCTGCACTGTGTGCAGTCGTGCCTGTTTGTATAGATGGACATAGTCAACAATAGGTACTAGGCGTTATGTGCCCTGTCTGATTTACGTGCCCGGTGCACATAAGCAAAGTAGGTAGTTGTCCCACTGCCCCATGGACCAATAACACAACTGACACTGTTGAATGCCATATATGGCACTAACGTATATAATAAAAGACGACAGCCGACAAACCCATTCATTCAGTCCTCCTGTTTGGTCGTGTGATTCTGTGTTTACGCACTGTGGAGTGAAAAAACGATGGCAGACGAAGAAGTACAAGCTCTGGTTGTAGACAATGGATCGGGTATGTGCAAAGCCGGATTCGCTGGTGATGATGCCCCACGAGCTGTGTTCCCATCCATCGTCGGTCGTCCACGTCATCAAGTAAGTTCCAAATCAATAGCGTTGTTAATTCATTCACTTAGGGAGTTGATTTCATAAACAACCCTGATTCATTTATAATAACCGAGCCAACACTAAATCCATTCTCGTTGTTTGCATCTGTTCTAGGGTGTGATGGTCGGTATGGGTCAGAAGGATAGCTATGTCGGTGACGAGGCTCAGTCGAAGCGAGGTATCCTCACACTGAAATACCCGATCGAACACGGCATTGTGACCAACTGGGATGACATGGAGAAGATCTGGCATCACACGTTCTACAACGAGTTGCGTGTTGCTCCAGAAGAACATCCCGTACTGCTTACAGAAGCCCCACTGAACCCGAAGGCCAATCGAGAGAAGATGACCCAGATCATGTTCGAGACATTCAACACACCAGCCATGTATGTCGGTATCCAAGCTGTCTTGTCCCTGTATGCGTCCGGTCGTACGACCGGTATTGTCCTCGACTCCGGAGACGGTGTCACTCACACAGTGCCCATCTATGAGGGATATGCTCTGCCACACGCCATTCTCCGTCTGGATCTGGCCGGACGTGATCTGACTGACTACTTGATGAAAATCCTCACCGAGCGTGGCTACAGCTTCACGACGACGGCCGAGCGCGAGATTGTGCGTGATATCAAGGAGAAGTTGTGCTACGTTGCACTGGACTTCGAGCAGGAGATGGCCACGGCCGCTTCGAGCTCGTCACTGGAGAAGAGCTACGAGTTACCTGATGGTCAGGTGATCACGATCGGTAACGAGCGATTCCGCTGTCCGGAAGCCCTATTCCAACCAAGCTTCCTGGGTATGGAATCTGCTGGCGTGCACGAGACCACATTCAACTCGATTATGAAGTGTGACGTGGACATTCGAAAGGATTTGTACGCGAACACCGTGTTGTCTGGAGGCACGACCATGTTCCCTGGTATTGCTGATCGGATGCAGAAGGAGATCACTGCATTGGCCCCGAGCACCATGAAGATCAAGATTGTTGCCCCACCGGAGCGTAAGTACTCTGTCTGGATTGGTGGTTCAATTTTGGCCTCGTTGTCCACGTTCCAACAGATGTGGATTTCCAAGCAGGAATACGATGAATCTGGTCCGGGTATTGTCCACCGCAAATGCTTCTAAACAATGTATCTCAGTATCCATTAGCTCTATTGATTGTGTATTTGTCTTTCAGTTATCGCCGTCAATCTCAACTAGTCCTCTCCATTCAAGTTTGTTTATTTTGATTTCTAAGGTTGGGATAGTTTGTCAAATTAGCGATGTATCTCTCATTATCTTTCAATGGCTGTTAGCATTGTTTCGTATTTAACTGAAGTTTAATGGGTTCATCTGTCGTCTTGCCTACTTACCGCTCCGTTTGATTGTACGTTGTTTGTGGTAGATGATATCACATCTTACTGACTGAGGTTGATTGTGGCCATTTATGAACACACAGAATCTCGTAATGGGAGATCAAATTCCGGTTAGAAAAAGGTTATATCTCAACCGATATTTCTTTCGTCAGTTTTCCACTACAAATCTAACTGTTGGTTTCATTCATTCACCGCTGACTGTAAGATACATTAGCAGGTTTTTAATCTGGGGATCGTATTACAAGGTTCTCCTCTGGGGTAACCGCCTAGAAATTACACCAGTCCTTCTCAATTCCGAAATGATATTTCAAGGTTGCCATCTTGACTGTAGTTAACCAGTCAGTTTTCCCTGAGCCAGTTTACATAATAACTGGTGTGTTCATGTGCGTGTCCATTCAATAGCTCACCCGATTTGTTTGCAATCTTTACGTTTGCGACTAATCAGAATAAACAAGGTGTTAACATATCGTAACACGTCTTCTTCCTGCCCTGACAGTGATGGGGTATGTTGATATTTCATGTAGTCTGGTCAATCAGAAAGGTAAAAATGATGCTGTATAGGATTTGGAGAAATGGGAATACACAGGAATTGCATATGCAAGTTATTTATAACTCAGTGAATTTGTTCAACCACTTTCGGTCAAAAAAGGTTGACTGTTAAGCTCGGGTAAATATTGCGTCTTTAAGGGCCAACAATTTTTGTTCGTATTAAGCAACATTGTCTTGGATAGACCGAATGGGTCAACGCTGCTACCATAGGATTTTAATGATAGATGACGGGGTTTTAAACGTCAGTTTCGTCGTTGGGAGCAGTTCGCGCTAATTTACTCTTTTCAAAGGGTGCTTTGTTGTTTCTGAAACAGTTGTTAATCCGCTGCGCCGTTGTAAACTTTACTAAACAGTTGGACTGGTACATAAAGTGAGAAACAACGCTGGTGGACGAACTGCGTTCACCAGTATGTACAAATGATCGTTCGGTGTTCTGAATCAAGCCTAACTGCGCACGCCATAGAAGTGACGTAGTTTGGAGTTGAGTACATTTATCAGATTGGCTCACCAGAAATAATAAAACACGAAATACGCTCTTTATTTAAACCGTCTAAGTTGACTGATTGCCCTTCTACATCTTACTATGAAATAGTTTAGGTTGTTCAAGTTAGTCATTTGTCAGTGAATTCACCGGTTTTAGGTTTGTTTTCTGAGATGGGATCACGTTTTATCCAGTGTTAACTGGTCTTGAAAAACCACCGTCAGCTATGGAGACCCGTGGATGCGTATGCAAAGTATAATTGTTCATGCGTATACACTAAGTGGATTAGAGGAGAACTAAAAACTAGAATAAATGGCAATCGACGAAGAGTCATGACATTATTATGAAATGGTCAAAAATGTCATATCGTTAGTTGAAAGTCCGTAATAGTGGGTTCATTTTGGACATAGGTAATGAAATTTACCAGGAACGTGTCCAGGTAATTAGACGAGAATTTAGAACTGCACAGCTCAGTCTAGTTACAAACATCGTGTAAGTCGAGGATTAAAGTTTCCGTGAACAGGAAGGGCAGTTACCACCTGTCAGATATATAGTAACCAGCCTCTGATGGACCCAACTACGCTGTATTTAGGGCTAGGCTGGTCCATCATGCGAAGGACCAACTATCATTATTTGCCTGCTCAAGATTTTAATTAGAAAAGTATAGAAAATCTACTTCCCAGCATAGTCTCGCCAACGACATGATAACCGATTCCAACAACGCAGTTTGACAGTCTTACCCAACTCACCATTCTAACTATCGCTGACCAGTGTTTATCGTTTTCCCCAGGTCCTCATCTGGTCAAACTGACTGCGCTTCCTGAATGAATCATGCGGTATTTCTAGCTCCACTAGATTTTTACCTCATTCTTAGCAGCTGTCATAACTATCACATACACCCTGTTGAAGCTCTCGACCCGGTAAAAAGAAACTGAGTAGAGACTTACTTAGAAGCTGTAATTTATTGTCAAGTTGACATCTCCGTCAGTTTTCGAGTGGATTATGTTGCAGCGATTTGTTTCAATGTATGGATTGCATTATTGTAATTTCTACAATCCTGAGGTGTGCACATAACATTTGGCTAGCAGAACTAGTCTCTCAGTCACCGAAGTACTGAAGTTTTTCTCACAAAATTTGGGGGTCACCGCCAAAGTACGTTCGGAAGTTCGGCGACGAGCATTTTGAAAATGAAGTCGCTTATTATTTTCAATTGTATTGCTCCAAACATCTACTAGGCGAAAATAAAAATACTGCTGTTGAGACCGATGTATTTCAATGTGGTGACCTGCCAGATCATGCTTATGACTGTGTTTGCGCCACTGATCTATTTGAATTCGTACCACAACATATCCGTTAAAACACTTGTGTTCAAGGTCAGTCATGTGCACTCGTGGCCGCAGTGGGGTGAATGGATAATCGTTTCCGTGATCTGTCGCTGATAGACCCCAAGTCGATCGAAAGACTCGAATGAAACAGTGTTTGTATGGTGCCGGCAAACAAAGCAAGATGTTGGGGTTAAGAACTTATGATGTTCCCTTAAAAGTCTGCAAGTTGAGAGAGACATTTTATACCGAATCTTCAGGTGTGAAACATGAATATGAAATGCAAACCACTCTGGGAAAAACGATATAAAAATATGGAAGATGATCATAGCAAAAGCGAGTATTAGACTGTACACACTTTATTATCATTGAAAGCTCTACATACTGTTACTGTTTTGGTTACGAACCAAATCAAACCGTCGGTGATATGTTACTGATAATATATACAGTATAATCAAGTACAAAAACTTGTGTTGACCAGTGAGCGTGTGATTTCTTTAGTGATCCCGTCTACAACCGTGATTTCTCTCCTATGTACTCTGTACATATGTTACTGCGTATCTTTGCTATAGCAAACCCGATATAAACTTAGTGCCACTTTCTTCAGCCGTGCGGGTAATTGTACGAGACCAGTGCTCACTGGTGTCTTAACGACTCGTCTGCTGTTTTATTGTTCAAGGTCGTTCCACCTTTGTTCCACCTTTCCAAATATTGTTCAGCACACTTGAGGGTTCTACGCACTTTTCGCTTAGTGTACTTTTGTGTAGCTCCGAGTGAGTTAGAGGCCACTTCGCGTTCTTTTCCTTCATCCTCTTGCTTGCTGCCGTTGGTCTCAGATTAAGATAGAACCAACTGTTTATTATATTTCCAAACGACACTGGAAATATACGGTTCGCTTCCAAATCTTACGGCGTTCTCATAGTTCGATTCTTGTTGGGACTACGTTTCGAATGCTGTTCAGGAAAAGCGTTCTACATAGTTAATGCACTACGGTCAAGCGCATATCCATTTGTTCCCTACAACCTCGGTTTTTTTGAGTTCGCAGGATAAAGTACAACGATTGCCAGCAATAGACTGACAAGGGTCCAAATATATAACTGCAAGCATACGTCACCCACAGGCAAAGACGAACTGCGATCAGATCAGTCTGATGGGTGACTACGTTCCGATTATTTGATGACAGTGTCACGGCGGCCCACAAGAATGTCTTATTCACAAGAGTAAGGAGATAACGGTTGACTGATAGCAATAGGTGTGTGGGTACATAGGTGAAAATCTCGGCCTGAGAGAAGCGACGTGGAAAATTTGGCATTTTGGATGCGGGCTCTGAGACTGACAACTATCAGCGATTAGTCATACAGGGTCAAGGAAAGCAGCGCGACAGAGCAAACCGAAAGAATTTGACGCTGGTGAATGTCTTACATCATCATTGTTTTGGTTCCGATTTATTCTGTGCAGTTCGTGGAAGATTTTTGTTATTTCAGCCTTTAACCTGTGATGTTATGTACCCATAAGGATCGTTGAAACAGTAGCTCAGTATACCCATCGCAGCGACACAACATCTGGTTTATTTCACTTGGTGGGGTATAGAAAAATTCAATGTGCAATGTTATAATGTTTTAAATGTTACTGATTGTGCACTGATCGATGAAATTAGCTCTGTAAACTAAACTTTGGTACCAAACTGGCTATCACCAAAGCAGAAGCTGAACACCAGTAACGCCTGCCTACTATGGTGTATCGAATTGGACCCATACCCAGATTGTCTTCAGTATCGTTCAGCATCTTTCCCTCTCAAAAGAAACTTTCCTGTACAAGAAGCACATTTACAAGGTGGAAGCTTTTTTCATTGAGTACGCTCACCAAATAAACATATCAACTGGAACTACACAAGAAACACATCTAGTGGGTTGGAACTGGCCCGTCCCTCTTAGGAGGAAACAATACAGCAGCCTTGTTGGACAAAACCCAATTTGAGTATACATTAAATCAACTCATATCAGCAAATACATAAATCCGTCCGTGAACAACCGTCATCTACTACTCTGACAAGCTAGAGACTGATCTGTATGGATTCTAGAATGAAGCGTATTCAATGACAGATGTTGTTCCCTTATCCTCTTCAAACTACTACCCATCTAATGGTCACTTAAATGTGTAAGCGACGTACTTCAGTCATGACCTCTTGTAAATGTGACTGCTTAAAAGGTGTGAAACATTTCGTATTGGACTCTGGACATCTGGAAAGACTAACTCAAATGGCGCAGTTGTGGTAGAGACTAAAGGCGCACGCGTTGAAGGCCAAAAGAAAGCACACCGAACTTAATCGATTCTTGAGACCTCTTAAAATGGTAACTATCTAAAGTAAGTTCCCTAAAATACAACCTTCTCATCCGTGCTACTGTTCTTAACTTGGTCCAGGGTTCCATTATAACAGTGTTTGCAATATTATTCCGTCAGTCGAGAGCTCAAGAGCTTGCCTGTACACTATTTGGATCTTGTTTACAAATGGCTATCCTAACAATGTACCAGTCCATGCTCAACAGCACTGTGCTATAGTGTGTACGGTATGTTGTCTCAGCTCCTGAGCCGTCATCATTGCATATGGATCGCACAATCGTCTAAACAAACTGCAAGCCAATGTCAGTCGATAATTTACTTACTTCTGGAGAGTCTGTTGTGTTTTACTATCATCCAGCGAGCCATGGAGACACTCGGATATTAAGCATGGGCAGGTGACTATTTTTGTGGGTGTTACTTGTTGCTGTGGTTGAATAAATACCTTTTCACATCTTACACGAACTGTTAAATCGCTTCACATGACCTGATTTTCGGTGATTTAGTCGCCTGTCAAGCGGCCCGCATTACTCTACATATAAATCCGGTTGCCTTGGTCGTATACAGTCCATTTTCCACCTTCTTCTTCTCTAGCTATCCTCAGCTTAACTCGTGGCCGATTCACTCAATAACTACTCGGTCTCCACTCTGAATTATTTTCTGTGTAATGTCTGATTTCTCATGTATCCGTGACCTGATACGTGATGAGTCGTTCATTAAAGTGTACCAAATGGAGGATAAGTTTACTGTTATTATAAATTGATGTTCAAGCCCGAATTCGTTGAGTGATTTTCTCCTATCAGGAGGTGTGTCTGGTATTAATCGCATTCAGTGACAATCAGTAGATGAACATTCGTGCACATGTAGACAACAGACAGGTTATGTTCATACGCTGAACGACTTTGGGAAAAGAAGCAAGTTAGCCTGCCGACTGGAAAGTCCATGGGAATGCGACAACTGCGATCATTTGTGGGTGATGTTCAATCTATATGAAGTTAGCTTGCGTCCAGTGTTTTGGAATTCAGCACTGTTTTGCGGCCAACTAAACATACGATCAGAACTAACCCGGTTTAATAAGCCGCCAGTGGGACACACCGCACTTAAAATTACACCTACAGCCATATGAACCTGTGTCATCAATCGTTTAACATGTTTTGTTTACGTCCTGTTTTATCTTCAGGCACACAAATCAGCGTACATGCAACTCACTCTAGTCTACCAGACAACTCGCCGATTACCGTTCAGTACATGCCTTCGTTGAGTTGATGAAATATATCTAGGTAGGAAAAGTGACGAGTATATGAATTACACGTCAAACGACGTGTGCCAAATGTTCTACTTTGGAAGTCTTGAAATACCTTCGACTTCTAATGTTCTCCGTTTGAGGAGCATGTTCAGAACAATTATTTCGAGAAAACAGAGCGAATTTTCAAATTCTCTTCCCCTAGTTGTACGATATGTTACTGGACAAATACCGAAGTTTTGGAAAACTGCGAATACTGCAAAACAAAAACATGGCAACGAATTTTTCTAAACATGCAAAATATGCAGTCGCACATGTGGATGACATTCTAAAAGTGGGTAGATTATGTTTGCATATACATTTGAATACTATTGCAGCGTTCCAACTGACATTAGCTGAATTCCGTGAAATGCAATTCACTTCACACTTACTGTTAGGCATAGCCTTGCTACACTGCTGTCCGAAGATAGACCAATGCCATGACTACTCATGCACAGATATCGTGGTATTGTGACTACACATTCACTGGCATGACTCATTACACGCACATATGATGTAACGCGAAGCGGCTTGCAGAACAGTTACGATACAGAAAAACCAACTTCCCACCGTTCGTTACACAATCATGTACATGTATTTAGCCTTATTCCTCTCATTTTCAAATCGCCTGCATGTTGCTCGCGTCAGTCTAACGTTAATGATAACGAGTCTAGTTTCTTGATGTCAGTACGCTCTGATAATTTGCTGCCAGACATTAATTAATTGTTTACAAATGTTCTACTCAAATTTATTCCAGGTTTATAATAGTCACTTCTTTTGCGGTTAGTGAATACACTGTATTGTTCACATTAGTCCTTTGGTAAACACCCTAGGATAATCGGACGGTTTACGTCCTAGCAACCATCAAAAGGGATAATTCTGTTTCCTCTATAAAAAATGACTCCCCATCACCAACACGACCACCATCATCAGTAACAACGACACTGATGCCAGCACCCTTGTCATCAGAGGGAATAGAGACATCAGCGGCAGCAATAGAAATGACACCAACAACAACAATAGAAGTAGATAAATGACATATCAGTACTCATTGTCGTAGGACTAAAGACTAGATTTTGGCATAAACATTCAACAGATTTCAATGGGTATTCATTCACACGGTAGATTTCCGTACGCATCTCGATAGCGAGATATTCTGGCCCTAAATTCAATGACAACTGTCATATTCAGATTAGTTTACTCATTGCTTTCAACAGTCTTCAGAGGATCGAATGCTACACTGTTCTACAAACTGTTGTTTATCGTCAGCTAAACAAGGTATCTCTTGTCGTTCACGGTGGTGTACAATCTCTTAACTGAATGTTGTGTGAACTCCAGTCAATGGCTGGTTGTGTACATATCAGCTGTAGAAAAAAATACTGTCTGTAAAATAATGCCGTTTGTGGACTGCTATGAACATCATAGTGCTAACACTGCATAACTTGCATCTTCCTCACTAATTGTAAACACCAAAGTCTGTAGAACTTTTCTGCGCAAGAATAACGAACTGCACAGGTTTCGCCATAACTTAACCGTACGGTCGACTGGAATGTGAAATAACACCTAGAAGAACTCGGCTGGCTATCATTCTCTGAAGTCCGCTATGAGATTTGTAACAGATTCCCATTGGCCCACTGTTATGCCAGATAAAACAGAGACGACAGAGTAACAGTAGGTTTAGTACAGGAAACATAAAGTACAAGATAGCTGATGCGCCGTGACATTGACAAAATACTTTCACTTTATGGTTACCACATAGTCCCAAAAATTAGAGCGGTGAAACTTAGGGGGAATTGTGCTGATTCTCCAATGTTTCTACCGTAACTCATTATAACCATGACGGTACGTTTTCAGCCTTTAATGTGAAAGTTGTCTGGCGTAACAAATTGTTTCCCAACATCAAGAAAAATGAACATGTTAAAGCTCATATTAAAGTAACCGAATATTGGATTATTCACGTCAACAACTATATATCTGTAAATAAAAGAAACGCCTACAATGGCTGTTTGCAAGATAGGGAGGAGTAACATCAGTAGAGATTGTGAATACTGTTCGCTTGCATCCTTCTGTAAGCACTTTGCATGTGAAGACTTCAACAACCTAATTTGTCGTATACTTAGAGATTCAGTTTGCACACACGGATGACAAACGGTTACTGTTTTTCTTTAGTAAATTGGCTTTCATATATCAACCTTTTCTGATCGAAATTTTAGCTTGTGGCCAACTGTTCTATCTTATAGTCAATTTTTTAATCTCACGAGCATCATTTTTCAGGTATTCTTGTTCATATTCATTGACGATCGCTGTTTAACGGCATATACAGCGAACAAAAGGCACTGATACTTTCGTACGTGAAGTGAACGCGGAAATGCCACCATGCTATTTTGTTTGACAGGCTTGTCTGACTCATGACAATGATGGCAACAATTGACAGAACGTTGTAACATCACAAACAATTATGTTCGTCCTAAGCTCAAAGTTCATGGGAAACTGTTCTCTTGCTGGACAGCTTTAGGCAGAAACTGATGTTAAACAGTTAGAACACTGACCGCTGGCCGAACGCGATTACGACGAACTAAAGATGTATATATTATTGGCTAAAAACCCGTCAAAACGTTCGGTTACGCCATGGAAACCCGGCCGTATTGCCCAATTACTACCTGTAACTTTTCAATCACACACTTTTGCGAATTCTCTTCATCTAGCTCAGATGATTCCAGAGGAAATGCAGTAAATGTTTTGTAAACTTCAACCAGGATTGTCGGATTTGACAGGTCTTAGTCAGGTCGAAGTCATTCCATCCGTTGAACTTGCACTGAATCACCAAGGCTGGTCAGGATATGAATCCATACAGTTGGTCACGTGTGACATGAACGAAACCCAAATCAGTAGCGTTTTACTTCGAAGCCTGTTTGAATGCAAACCTTTGCCTAATCAGATGGTGGGCAACCGGTAGTGGATAAAGTGGAGACATACTGAATAGTTGATAGATGAAATGATGATGACTGTTTGGGTTGCATTCCAATTTATTGAAACGTAACTACAGAATCTCTGCTCACCTTGACTTTATTCTGCATGATCACGTGTTTGTGTGTAGAAACTTAGTTAATCTGAACAATTTCCTTTGTAACCTATTTCTTAGAAACGTTAAACATTCTATCACATACCAAAAGACAGAGGTCACAACTGTGCTTTGACGTTGTATAGACTCATCAGTAATGGTGACTGACAAAGCAATTGGGCCAGAAGTGATTGGATGATTTTTACCATTTTGAAGCCATTATCAAACTGGAGTAGATACGGCATTTGTAGTCATAATCATTACGGACGTGTAAGGTCTTTTAAGCGTAGACAACTAAGTTGAAGGTAAAATAATTTACGCTTGAATAACCTGTATGACCGGTCAACAAATTGGCGTGCAACTGTACACACGCCCGGAACGAACATCTACCACCCATCCGTTCAAATCAGATTAAGTTTGTCCCTACAGATTGATCTAACCCCCACTATCTTTTTACTCTAGTTCGGAAACATCGAACTGACTTTGTGCCAGATATCACCAGCAACTTGTTGGGCTGCTCCAACGGTATTATGGTTGAGCAATGTTAATGATCAGTAGACACATCTACCAGCAAGAACGGCTGGTCGCTTGTCAGCGTGTTGTTCAGAAGATTCGAGATATATCATACCAGATCGGCCCAGCATCGTCAACCTCAAACGGTCTGACAGAACGCGCACTATAAACTGTTAAATGAGGATGTATTATACGAACGTCTACGGATCGGCATCTTATCGCTTACCATTCGACCCCCACTGAGAGCATAAGTAACGTTCGTTAGGAACCTCAAAAGACGGTTAACTTCGTTGTTTCATAATCCTGGGTTCAGACGAAGACACAACAACGATGGATCATACATCCAAATTGCCGAAAGAAAAAACAATTTTCCGAGAATTGTACAGTATATACTGCAGACATCTTGGTAATCTTCAGTTATCATAAGTTCAACTGGATACCAAAAGAATTCGTGACTATCTGAGGGGTGATATTCGGATTACATTCGCACACGAGCTGTGATAATAATTGGTGTGATATAGATGAATGAAAAATCGAAAACAGACTTGAAAGCAAAGTCTAGCGAAGGAGCACACGGACAAGGTCATGCCATAGTGCGCGCTCTGATTCCGTTTGACCGTTTTCAGTGGAGAATGTAATCTCCACAAAAGTGTTCACAGATGTTGTAAAACGCCTTGATCATCTGAACTACCTATGTTTTGACTGGACAGTGATTATGATCGATGACCACTCATGTTTGCCTGCGACCAATTCGACAGCTAATGATATTATCCGGTCAAAGAACACGCTGACAATCTGACAGTTGAGACACATACCAGTAGAAATTTGTGATCCAAAACATGCACCGCAAGTTGAGTGGATTAGGCAAAACCATTGAGCTTTGTCACTGTGATTAGCCAAGACAGCCGGTAAAGGCTCTTATCAAACTGACCTCAACCATGTGCACTATTGCATATGACTTTCCACTCTTCCGTCAGCACAATAAAAGTCCAGCTTTATTTCAGCTTAATTCTGTGTATCTACCCACCTTTGCCGCTTCATCGTTCAACATAATAAATGGTCTGTGACGCTTTCTTGGGGCGATCTTGTAGTAGTGTGCTAATAATTACAGTGAACACCACTCCACACGGAAGATGGGCAGATGATCCTTACTAATTCACGTAGGAGTCGAGAGTTGAACATTGGGAAATTCAAACAACACACTAGTCTGTTAAGTCGTCATTATGTGGAAGGTGAGATCGTGGAAACATTATGTGGAATCTGTCAGGATTCAGGGCTATACGCAGTCTATCGGGGCGGTCGTATACCTCTTGATTCAAGGCAGAACAAGACGGAATGTTGAAGGTTTACTCAGATAAAACTGGTTAGCAAATTACACAACATACAACCAAGTGAACTCTGTGCACGGAATTCAACCGTCAGCAAATATCAGCCAATAACACGGTAGCATAAACAGTTCAATGCGGCGGTACAAAATAAACGAAGAGCGAGTTCAAGGGGAAGTTCGTGGTGTCGGTGCCGAGTTGGTTACGTGTAATAATGAAAGAAACTTTCGATCAGTAATTAATGCAATCGATACAGGGGTATACATGTGTAGGACCTACAGTTCGATAGTTTGACCAATGGGGTACAG
The DNA here is from genome assembly GCA_013368495.1 of Paragonimus heterotremus. Classification (NCBI taxonomy): domain Eukaryota; kingdom Metazoa; phylum Platyhelminthes; class Trematoda; order Plagiorchiida; family Troglotrematidae; genus Paragonimus; species Paragonimus heterotremus. Next base: position 92,574 of record LUCH01000720.1, on the reverse strand, counting down.
GTATAGGAATCAGTTAGGATTGACATTGCGCACACAGCCGGTCGTGGACGAGTAGTCGGGCAGTAGCGTCGGTGCGCTGGGTGTGGCGGTTCCGTGGTTCGATGCCCCAGTTACTACTTTGCCGTCCAACCATCAGTTTCAGTTGGAGTGATCCGAACGCAACTTCTATTGATTTTGGCCAGAATCAACACATTAGTAGACAAACTGTTCTAGTTCAAAGTTAATCGAACACCCTCAAAGGGATAGTTGCTCAGAGAGAACATATGACGGAGTGAGTAGGTGGCCGGAGTGAATACCAATCGTAAAACCTATTGAACTTGGGTAGGTGTTTTAACACGGGTTGAACTATGGCGTGTAAGAATGTAACCAACCCATGTTGATAAATTTGTTGAATTTTTATGTGAACATCTGGACATGAACAAGGCGACGATCCTTATGGTAAAGTGAACAATGTGAGGGAATCGATAATTTAAAAATGGCTTGTCAAACTGTATTGTGAATTAGTAAGGTAGAAAGTACTAACTTTGGTGAGCAAACGAGAAACCTGTCATATACTATATATTAGTGTAGTGAAGACCAGTGATCGCACTATGCTGCTCACACCACTACTGGTCAGCAGTGGGGTATGAGCATGGATTTTGATATTGAAATAGCCATAGGAAAAATACAGGAAAGGATATCACAGTGCAGAATCACATGAACTGGTTCTTGGTACGTAAAGGAACTGAGCATTAAGGTCTGTGGCAACTGTGACTTACTGGTACCTGTACCGTATGCAGATGAGTGTTTTTTGTTGTCATTTTTAAACGCATAACCTGTGTGTTGGTTTCCTGAATAAACAACCTTTTTGTCATCTGTGTTCTTGGATCACAACACTAGATGACAGTGGTTTGCATGTTTTTACTAGGGTTAAATGAGCAAAATTGGGAAAAATTCCCTTCTCTAGTTGACACACTAACAGTGTAGATCGTTATACAACTTGGAGTTCAGTTGCTGCCTGTCCCAGTTGGCTTAGACGATAATATATAACAAGTTTTCAATTTCGTTTCATAATGCACGAGAATGATTCGTATCACAATAAAAGGAGTTGAAATACTCACAATTCCTTGGCTGTTTGAGGTGGGAAACCATTCAATTGCCTCAATTACCCAGTGTTTCCTTCACACGAAATTATCACACCTTTTTTGATCCCTTAGTGGGAATCATTGTAAAGAATTGATGAGGTGATCGGTGTAAGTGGGGAAATATGAAACAGCAAGTCTATACCACGTTAACAGACCACTTCATAATAAATGCATTGATTATTTTGTCTTGGATTCCATGTGACACCGAAATGAGGAAAGCATGAACCTTTATGGCATGTGTATAAATCGAGTGTGCCATATTCACGCCCGTTATGTTCAGTCACATGGTCGTATTCTTTTAAAGACGATACACAGTGTCAGTAATCACGCGAACGCCGACTGTCTTCAGAGTTATCACAATAATGTCATAAATTCAGTCATGCAGCTAGCTAACTCTGCCTATCCGATGGCCAGTGTTTGTTGCACAATGACTACTTATCTGGTTATTTGTCAATCAATTGTACCAACACACCGCTTCAATGCATTCCATTACCTGATGTTGTCACGTTGCAGCTTTTTCCATAATCAGTTATCGTTTCTTAAACATGTCCCGAGATTTAGGCTGCCCATAGTGAAGAGAAGGTAACTTAACATTTTTGGACAGTGTTACGAGATTTCTGTACCTGCATGAAAAACTCCTCCGGTCTCTCCTATCGGTGCGTGGTTTGCTTTACTCACGCACTTCCTTCCATCAGTATTTCTATGGTTATCACAAATTTCTTGTTGACTTTCTCAATCCAAACAGCGTTTACTGTGTATTTAATGATCCTTCCGATCAAGACAGTTTGTTCATTGACTCGAAGGCCAAGATATCACCACACGAACGCCTGCGACCTGTTCCCACCCCCTTCCCACAACTATATCGTTTTCTACTGGCTAGTTTATAAATAATTACTTCATTTGCGTATGCCGTTTTAAAACACCGAATTGCCAGTCAGGTATTTGTTTACAACCCTCAACAGATGGTTCTTAGTTGATTGTAGTCCTGCTAAGCTCATTTAGTGTTGTATTGCTGTTATATCCCCCATGAGGATGAGGAATTGAGTTTTGTTGTAACATTTGTTTCATCGATTGTCTTGTTAATAATACCGTAGCAACTGATCCAGTTTGCTTTGACCTTCAAGATCCGGCATATTTACGCGGCACTCAGCGTTCTAAAGATAATGTTACGGCTTCGATCGCACCTAGATGTTTTATCGCTTACAGATGGTATTAGAATGTAATACCTCAAACCAAAACCCCTTGTTGTTCACGGGTGAACAAGATATCGTACTATAAATTCAATGAATTCAATTCAATGAGTCGACAGCAATGTTACCGTGTTTTGTCCCAAGCCGACCAGGCAACTTGAGTATAATTCACAACCGAAGGTGATTGGGTGTTTGCGTATGATAATTCAGTGATGTTTAATATGACACCAATGGAGCACTGGTCAACACGGTTGCCTCATGAAGTTGTAGCCGTAATCAAATCTCTGTCTTGGCAGGAAAATGTACTGCTGATAAGCTTTAATAAGACCGAAACAAGTCTAGTGCTTCTCTTCTAAAAGTGTTGGTTGGAAAGTGTATGGGAATGCGATAGCTGAACCGAACTGCGAGTGCTGTTCAATTTACAAGGATGGAAAATTCCCTAATACTTATCGGTACTGAAACCACAAGAGTTTTACGGATTAACAAACCAGCTTATGTCAGATGATAGAAGAAGAAAACAAAGCCAAATTGATAACGAACAAGGATTCACTTCAGAACTCGTAAGAAGCTTGAGATCGTGAATAAAACTAGGCTACGCTAATTAGGAAATAAAATAACAGGTGTGATTCAGACAGTGCAATCACGTATGAAGTAAAACTTTCTTTGATATGTATTGCATTGTTTGTACAAGGGTTAGAGGTCTTACACTAGGTCACAATTTTTCTGATGGACAACGTGATTGGAGATTCGGATTAGCATTAAGAATGTACCTCTATAGCCTTCTCTTAGACTCGTCAGTTACTGGTACTGTCAAGAAATATCCCGAAAGGGTTTCCTGGACTGGGCATATCAAAACGTCAAAAACAGTTATCTACATTTCCGGACGACTCATTTTGTGTTGCAGCTTCAACAAATGACCTGAGAGACACCGATTCGTATCAAACACAAGAAAACTCATTAGAGGATGCGATGGCTGGTGTAACCTTCTCTAGGCCGAAATAAACCTGTCCCTGGTATGTCGATAGTATTGACCCATATTAAAAACTCTTTTGGTGTAAAACAAAAGTGAACGAAACAATAAAACACGCTTTGCAACATTACGATCTACCCTCTCAGTCAGATGTTTCTTACAAAAAAATGATCGACAGGCTTAAACCTTTAACTCAAGGTAAGGGCGTACCAGTAAGGTATCTTGAGACATACCGCGAAATTTTTTGATAATCGAACTCGTGAGACTAATATCAAGTGTTGAACTGGCTCGATCTCAATACTAGCCTCATCGAAGTAGAAATAGAAGCAGAAATAGACGGTAGACAATTGCGAACAAAGTTATGACTTTATTGTACTTCGGGCTACAAGCACTTCTGTAGGTGGCAATACGCAAAGTCAGTTGGTTAGGGAATGCCAGACGGACAGGTGCCAATCGCCGCGCGCTATCCTGGTGCTTAATTCACAGAGGACTGGCCAGTGTGTGACGGTTATCGCACCAGTGGCAGCAAGATAAGGGGAACGCTCCTGATTGATTGTATTCTGGTCATTACTGCCGAAGATCGCATGACCACGATGTACTATCATCTGCGAACTGCTAGCCCGCAACCGGTTATCATCACAGTCCTGGAGGATCTATACCATATTCCCCAGGTTCGTGGACAGTGATAGTGACCAGCTTGTCAAACGCAGTCCAGTTGCCTTACAGTTTGTTAAGGTACAGTAAACGACCGGTTGAGATCTAACGTCATACACTGTACATCATTGTCTGTTGGTCAGAATAGATTCCGAAAAGTTTTATCATGATCAACCATCCCACTTGAAGCCAGGGGACTGGACGAAACACATAAGCCAGTAGGTGTTTTGGCCATGTATTTATCTGAAGCTTTCGATAATGACGGCCACGCAGTTATCATTGACTTCAGTTATGAATAACTTCTGTTGCACACGGATTAATGTAAATACTGATGGCATACTCTCTAACCGGCACCCTACAACCTCTTCCGGGTTCCATTTTAGATTTACTGTTACTGAGATACCACAGTTTATAAATTCTCAGGTAGGTCTGATAGCTTACTCCTGGTTTTAGGTTACAACGTAGCCACGTGAGGTCCTGTTACGTCTTGTAGGGAACTGCTGGGCCTGCGAATTGATAGAACAAATGTTCCATCGGAATCTATGCACCCGAGTTCTATCAAAGTCAGAAGATTGTCTTGATCAACTGGTGACGTTTTCGTACTAAGTAATATTGTGCAAATACAGTTATGAATGGGAATAAAGGTAGATTCAATGTAGCTAATCCGAGGAAATTAGTCCAAAAACACTTAGTGTAAAATAATAGTAAAATACTGTAATCAAATCATCGAATCAAGTAGGATACAAGTGGTAAGAGGACTTTGGTCAAACGGAGAGTGGAGAAAACAAATATAAACACGTCGAAGAAGGTTCCATGTCTCTTACCTGAACGGTGATTCAAAATAGGCCGACGGATTCCTGTCCGTTACCATCAAACTTTGAGCTTCAGTTGCAATCAGTTATTGAACTTAAACTGTTTCACATTGAAACTCAGTTTATTCTCGAAGAACTTAACTCAATACGAAGAACCCTAACCCGCAGTTCAGTGCTATCTCCAATATATCTATGAAAATAACTGATCCCGATACTTCTCACTAAGGGGTCGAAATCACGGTATATACGAAAAAAGCATGTGTGAAAATCTGAACAGGCGTTAGATAACAGTAGACTGTTAAGAAGGATGAGTGAATTAGGCGTTATACACCACTGATTGCTTCTGATGTTGTGAAGGTTCCTAGACTTAATATGAAGTTCAGTGCTCCAGGCAAATTGATTTGCTTCTGCTTACCCCGAAGAAATACGCGAGTAAATCGGGGCCTCCAGTAAACTGCACAATCAAGCCAAATAACAGTATCTGCAGAGAGAAACTATTCTCAGCGAGGCATTCGTGGTTCTCAAAGTGTTAGCACAAGGTGTGCAGTTTACTGCACATCGAACACTAATGTCAACGGTTTTCATGGAAGTAGAAGCTCGCAAATCTCCCGAAAAATTAAATTGTTTAATATACCTAAAGACTGAGTTCAGTCCGATGCGAAGACAAAAAGATAATTTGTTTGGTGGTGCGATAGTTCCTGTTCCATTGATATTGTGCTGGGTCACAGTATGCATAATAACCTATTGTTGTGACCGCAACAAACGTTTTCTCTCCCTATTTGCCAACTTCGAAGTGAGCGGCCGTTGCAAAGATGGTAAAACTCGCGTCAAGTCGAAGATCAGGTCGACCCGTGCTGATCTGCAGTTCCCCATGGGTCATATGCACCGTCTCCTGCGCAAGGGCAACTACGCTGAATGGGTCAGCGCTGGTGCTCCAGTCTCTCTGGCTGCTGTGTTGATGTACTTGGCAGCTGAGGTTTTAGAGTTATCCGCCACTGCTGCCCGAGCAACAAGAAGACCCGTATCACTCCCCGTCACTTGCAACTGGCCATCCGCAACGACGAGGAGTTGAACAAACTGCTTGGTGGTGTGACCATTGCCTAGGGTGGTGTCCTCTCCACTATTCAGGCCGTGCGTTTGCCCAATAAATCCGAAAAGCTGAAGGCCTAAGCACAACGAAACTGCCTGTCATACAACACTATGAAGTATACTCTGCGTGGACATTTAAGTGTTCGGAAGTGCACTCACGCAATGCAAATCACCTTCACGAGCAACCTACTCATAAGCTTGAGCGTCGTTTGGTCTGCGTCGTGGTGTTTCACACTGGTGTGACAGTCCAGGAAAAACAACCGACCGGATAAAATGGAAAATGCGTGCATAGAAATGCAGGCGATCAGTCAGATAGTTTCAGTTTATCAGTCCGTCCGGTGGCACGGTTGTCTCTTAGTCTCACTTTCAGTCACGTTGTCGGACTGTTATGCTGATGGTTATTTATACGAATGATTTTTCAGACCGAAATCGATTAATCTTCGGTTCACTACTAGAACAACCTGAAAGTTCTTGCCTCTAGAACAACCGGAATGGTTGAATATACTCCATGTTATGTACAAGCGCTTCTCTTATCCGTTATTCGAGGACAGGCGTTTAAACGGTTACTACTCGGTCGGCACACACTTTGTGATCGTCTAGAGCCGTCTATAAACTGGCATTTGGAATTTGGAGACAAACAATATTATCTAACAACCAACAATAAGCAACGAATCTAATGTTCTTCGTATATTACAGCAAACTGAGCGAACAGGTTTTGAGCGTTCTCTGTTCAACATACATGAAACTGATCTGCGAACCCTTCCTAACAGAGGTAAAGGACGAATGTAAATTACCTTACCGACTAAGGCATATTTATCAACGGGCGTGGTTTTAGTGTCGTTGCTAATCCTTTTTGGCCTCACTGTACAAAAACTTCAGAAAACAAGATTTATTGGAAACAGTTACAACGCCTGAACAATAACGTATCATCTATATTGTCAAACAGCTGTTTTCCTGAATGCCCGCGAACCCCAGAATTCACAGAATGTTCCATCGCAGGTAGGACAAATAACTTTGGTCTTATTTTTACATCTTGATGTCAGACAACGTCTTCTTTCATCTACAAGGATGTGAGATCAGAGTGAAGTTTGTTACGTTTACACAATTTTGTCATTAGGTCGAGTATAGACTGCTTCCAACTAACTTTAACTCCTCCCCATTCCTCTTTGTGACAGATGGAAAACTTCAGAATTGTTACATCAAGTAAATTTCCCTATGCAGCCATTGTCTAGTGTATAGATGTATACTGGCCTCCGTACAACAGCAGCAAGTTGCTAATAGTGTCGATCCTAAACTTGTTTTCAATACAGAATAAAACGATATTTGAAATTTTTTACCAGGCGAATGAGTATGTATATTTTATGTAATGTTAAATGTACAATAACCTAATTCCTCTTCTCCACTTGATACTTCGTTTTCATACGTACTGATCGACGAACTCCACTGAGTTTGTGACAAATGGCATGACCAACTCGCAAATGAGTATTAAATACAAAAATGTATTCATGTAGTTGTCCCCAACGTACTGTTCACGTGAATGGATAATGTATACGTGCGACTAAATGCAACCACTGGGTTTTGGTGACCGCGATCTTGGGAAGATCTAAGATGTGTGAATGCAGCTAACAATTACAGAGATTTTATAGTAGTTCGCGGGAGTAGCGAAATGAAATAGTGTGTATTGCGTGTGTTATGTGTTAATAACAACGTATTGAACTGGTTGGCCAGGTCAGGTAAGACATTCTGTGTGGCTATGAAAAAATCATGTAACTTGTGAACAGAGAAGTGAAATCATTACATACTGTAGCGAAGATTTTTCCTCTGGAGCAGATATACAGCTCAAACAGAGTTAACAACAAGGCGAGGAAAGGTACCGAACCATGAAAGGCATCAGTGAATATGACGAGTGGTCCCTGATTCCTTCAAATACTAAACGAGGCTGGTCTACGTCGATTCTGCTGGCCAGAGTGTTAATTTATTTAGTTGCAATCAACTCTATTGTGCAAGTATCATGTCTTGAATAGATAATCAGTTCATGAAACCATTAGTTATGAACTGTTCAACAGTGCAGAAATCCTGCAGTCCAAAGAGATGGACCCCAGGATTTAAGGTTCTACGACAGAGGTGGTACCTGCGATTTTAAAATATACGATGAAGGTAGTTTTAAGAGTTGCACCGCACAAGTAACACACAAATTTCACTATGTATGCCAGCAAACACATACAGTAAAATTACAATGGCCTGTCCTTCTCGACAGTCAGTTTTTGCAAATTTATCTGCATCTTCCGGCAACATACAACACAGGTATCTTTCTCAATCTAATCTGGCGACCAGGGGGTGAGGGGTGTTGCCGAATAAGGTTCATATTACGTTGCTACCTCGTATCAATAGAAAAACACGTTGTAGTGTAACAAAAGGCATGTGGTGGCTCTTCTCTAGGCCTTGTTACCAAACCATTCCAAGACCAACGGTGACCTCAGAATGACAATAACGCAACTGGTGTTGTTCAGTTAACCTCGGCCATGGCGATCATGAGTGTTTTAGTTTTTCTACGGTCACGAGGTAGCAACGTAATATTAACTTCGTTCAGCAACACACCTCATCCCCGACACTCCTCACCTCGTGGTCTCCAGATTAGATCGAGAAAGAAGCCTGTGTCATCACCCCGTATCAATGGTTGGCAGGATCCGAAATGGATTAACCTGTAACAGTGACCATCACCCCAAGTGGCTTGCGCTGCACCACTTTCGGTTGCACTCACACACCACGTATCCGGTGTAGACTCGAAGGAATAAGACCAGTAGGTGTGTGAGTGAGGTCTTTGTTTCCAGCCGGCCAATGCTGGTTAGCCAATTGAATGGCTAGCACGAAAGGGAAACCCTTATTTCTCAGAAAATAAACAGAGAGAGACTGCCATGATAAGATCTATACTGGGGAGAAAGATATGTAAAGTGTAATACAAGAAGCATTTTTATATATGAATGCGTGTTAGTGCACTCTAGAGAGGATAAGGGTGAAAACTAGGAATCAAAGTTGAACTACGAAAAGATCAGGCAAACGATTCATCATTCAACACTTCAATAAAGCTCAAGAAACGAATGAGTAGAAGACCGCAGACACTCAGGTTTCTGAAAAGAGGAGTGGATTAGTTGTCCAACGACCCTGGTCTTGGTCGATGCAATAGTTAACAAAAAAAAGAATGGATATGCTGACATGACCTACCTGGGCCTGACGTAATGGTCGTCTCTTCGCCAACGGTGCACTATGAGTACGCTGGTAACCAACTAGTGAAAACCGCCAGCGCATTCGCGGCCGCACACATCGCAACGCCATATAGTCATGTCATCACGACCTATGGCATCGATGCTTTCCTTGCGTACCGCGCGCTTATCACCCAGTATCACTCATTAAGTGATGTTCTGGTAACTCGGTCTGACATTTGGTTGGCCTCACTTGGAGTTGGCATCTGAACTCCACAATAATCAATAAGCTGGACCCGAGAATCGGTCAGAATATTGCTGGGCTGGCCGTTTTACACACAAGAAGACAACTTCGATCAGAGTGTCAAGCCAATCCGCTCTATATTTCACCGTATTTCCTTAACTGGACCAACCTACACCGACTAACCATCTCAGACCCGAAATTAAAACGGCAATGACTTTAACAATCAACTAGTTGAACCTTTATGTATATGCACACGGTTCTCTGTGTCGACTGTGTTGCAATGCCATTGAAGCAGTGGTCAACTCCTGAAGAAAGACAACATATCGCAAAATGCTAACAGTTCATTTACCATTTTCAGTCTCGAATGTAAAACATTAGATTATTTAAAGTATGCGGGTAGCTTGGTTGTTCTTAGCCGTTCAAACAAAAAAGGAAAGTCTTACGTACTCTAGGCACACTCATAAACCATGCAGTAGTTTAATGAGCACTAAATTCCAAAAGGTAGGAAGTACAAAATCAATTTGTGGTTGCCCTGAAGAGAGCATTCTTCGTTCACTGAGAGGATGCTAGTTTACGGTTATGACCCCGTCGCCTCACCATCCATAGCCTGCATACAACATCGTTCAGCATAACCAACAAAGCTGGCGCAGTGGTCCCCGGTGACGTCGCACATAGCAGAGATGACTACTCTTTCCAGGGTCCCCATTCTCCACTCCTGTTGACTTTGCACACCCTGAAGATCTCCGTTTATTATTGTCTTGTGGTGCACCTGTAGTTGCCTTTTAACTCTTGCTTTCACCATGCTCCAGACATTCGCAATTGGATCCAACATAGGCAAATAGGGTGCCAGTCATAAGAGTTGTCCTCCATTATATAACTCTTCAGTAAACACACTTTCCAGATCAGTGTGACATGGTGCGTTGTCGCATGTTAGCACAATGTCTGACATGGGTGTGCTGATCTTCATCTGATCTAGCAGGGTTCGTAGCCAGCCCTTGCAATCGTTGCTGTTATATGCTTCCCGCCTCGTCGTATAGCCTACTATCGAGCTTGATGTCATCGCTCCAATCAAATGGAGATTACGCCCTCGGCTGTTTGTTATAGAGACGCATGCACTCGTTCCTTTTAGTGAAAGTCCCACTGACCTCGTACAGAACAAACTGCAGTTTGTCTCATCTATCCAACAAATAGTCTTTGAATTTGCACAACATTCCATCAGTCGATATGCAAACAGTCGCCGTAACTCCAGATTCTCATTTGAGTTCATGCCAACGGGCACTTGGCACAGTTTCTTGACAGTTATGCATCGGCCATCCAGGTATCGACTGATCGTTATGGTCGATAACTCCTTCTCAAACACAGCCTTGACGCGTAATCTCAAAAACTGCAGTGTAATCATTGGGTCTACGGGAATTCACTCCAACAACATATCAATCTCAGATTCTGTCAGAATCTTGCTTCTATGTCCTTTGCGAGGCTGCGCTTCATAACTGATGCAATCCACATGAAGCCACTTGTAAGCGGTATTACACTTGACTCCGTTCAGAACGGTAACCATACGCCAGTCATCACCCCTTTCAAATGCTTCAATAATACGTCTGCGTGTTTCCGGACTAATGCGAGTGTAATTGCGTCCGTCAGCCATGTAGGCAAGAGAACTAATGAAAATGTTCTCACAAACTGATTCATTCTCATATTACAACTCGAAGTCTACCACGACCCTAAACCTCAGTCCTATTGGACGCGAGATCCACAGACACTCGTAACCACTCGCACCCCTTTACCTGTCAAAGGAACCAATACGGTCCGCAGTTTGATAAGTTAGTAGTGACAGGGTCAGATGATCTGTGCTGCACTTTAACCGCTAACCCCGTTCTCATCAAGCAAAGCTGCTGACACCCCTTGAATAACGCGTACCTCTTCTTCTATCAAAGTAGCCAATGCGAAGTGCTCTAATTAAGATTGGTTGTTCCTTTTGGTTATTTGGACCAATCGCGTTCTTGTCGTCACGTCCACGATTCTAACGTGGAAATCCTAATACACCAAAATGATTTGTTTTTGTATGAAATGGAAAATCTTGTGCCTAAAATGGAAATAGATGTGTAAAATGGTATAGTGCTTCCTAACGAAAGGGACCGACTGGAAAACCTATGGGAATGTGACAGCTGCGATCAACTGAGGGTGTTGTTAAATCTGTATGAAAACCAAAATCCCCCCTGCTCACCGGCGGACGCGTAACTCCGCGTGCAGAAGTGCCGATAGATGCAACAGAAGGTCAGTGCAACTAATGAACGCGTTCACAGCAAGAGAAGAATGTCTAGTTTCGATGTATGGGACATGGAACTATTTTAAGTGCGAGATAAATAACTGGATACGCCGGACTTTGGGAGTGAACACATTGAAATTGAAAGAACGTGTGTCTGGAAAAAAGTGTACTACGAAACATATTTTCAAATGGGTGTTGTTCTAGGTACAAAAAGATATTGAATATACAAAAAATACGTATGGATATAATATGGCACCATAAAGAATATTATTGCGCTTGGGAACTGAAGAAGACTGATTGAGGTTTGCCATTTTGTCTAAAGAAGATGGTTTTCACAAGCTTTCGGCCAAGTCACACCAGTGACAGACGGTATAGTAATGGTTCTGTTCCACCTTTTACGAGTGGTGTGCCGTGAAAAGCCTTGCAGCACTCAGTGACTTTTCTTCCTGTATGCAGCTACGCAACGCAGTAGCAAATAGCGAAGCCAATGATAACGCGCATTATCTTGAAATATCCAGTGAAACATCGTCTCGTCAAGACGTCTTGCGTGGTCATACGTTGTGTGGGGTGCTGTGTATAACCCTGGACTTTACGATCATCATATCTGGCTCTGTACTGCATAGCAAGGCGATATGTAAACCTTGCCAAATTGAATGCATCTGTTAATCACTTCAATGGTGACGTTTCAGTTTGAATATCAATGAGCCTTCCCGCTTACAATCTAGTCATATAAGTCGTTGACATCAAGAAGCATATATGACTATCTTACATTCCTATGGTACTTCCGCATAAACTTGGGTCCCTGTAGTGACTGTAATTCATAGCCGAACATTATATTCTATTGTTGTTTTATCGTATGAATACTTAGGTTGTACACAATACTGATTACATTACGACTTTTTTGACTAATGTACTGCATTATTACTACTGCGTAAAAACTGGCTTTGGGTTTGAGCTATGCGCATTTCCGATTACTAATACTTACTCCTAATAACCACGGTGGTGTAGATAATCATGGCACGTAGTGGTCACTAGGTTGGAGTCACCTAATGCCAACTGATAGCCAATGACTGATAGTGTTTATCAAATGCACTAGTCCCGGTAAGTAGAAAAAACAAGATTATTCAAACGCCCATTCTTCAATTATTGTTATTCCAGTTTACGGCGTCCATGGCACACTTAAGAAAAAATACTGTTCCGTAACAGTGTGAAACTTTTATACGCGAATAAGTGTTATAGATCAACAAAACCCTCAGTGACCACCGTCTGATAGTCGACCATTGGGGACAATTTACTAAAGTGCACCTAACAAACAGGGAGGTGAATTCCGATTAACATCGTGGCTACTTGTGCATGGGAGGCGGAAAACAGTGAAAAATCCAAAAATTGTACATTTTGTATAACAAAATGATACCTACCATACGACAGACAACACAACATATGGCAGAGACGCCCGACCGCATGAATCTAAGCAGGACCAATCGTGGTATTTGAAGCTCAAACTAACGTCGTCACCAATGCTCCTGTAGAAGGCGATGTGGTAGGTAAACGTCTACTTAGAGGTAGTAAATCAGGGCTGATGTCAAGAGTTTCTTTACGTACCTTCGATGGATAGGTGTTTTCAATAAGACTCCTCTTTAGAATACTGATTTTCAATAGTACGTTTCAACCGGTGAGCACCTGAAAGTCTCCGAATACAACAGCATAATATTATAAGGCACATATAATATAACATGGACTGACGTGGCTGCATTTCGTTCTTACCAAAGGGGGCTTGCATAAAGATAGAGAAATGGGAAAATCTATACAGATATGCTTATGTTACTGGTGCATAGGTGGGGACCTGACTGACACTGAATTAAACAGAAGGCGATGCATGCCGTAGAGTCGAAACTCGTCACCTTCTGCGAATAACAAACTTGCGTTTACTAATCTTCCTTTCAAGTCAGTTAAAACAACCTACCCTGCAGCTCCGTTGTGCGTGAGCTTCCGTTCAACACTCGTTCTTATGTCACAACTCAAAGACAAACTTCCATGTTCTATAACCAGCTGTTTTGTGTATTCGTTTGTTTGCTCCTCTCGAGCATGATACATTGATCGTACTACAAGGCGACTGTCTGACAGAGTGCGTGAACATCATCTTGCGTGGTTGAATAGTCGTGTGGTTAAAACGGTTTCAAGCGCGATTGTTGCTCATCTGATTGACTCTAATCAATGTCAGCAAGAAGGACGCCTTTCAGTTTGTCTACCGAGTGTCAAAGAACAGATCAAAAATGGTGGGATTCCGAATGCTGACTGTTGTTGAGGCCATTAGTATCTGATTACACAACCCTGGTCTCTGCGCTTGGAAGAAGTTTGTGCGGACACTTAATCTCCCTTGGCCCATAATCAATCAAGCCCACGATTTGGAACAGTGATTGTGTAACTGATAACAAACACGCTGTCCATAACCTTTTTTGACCGTATTTCTTACTCACCCTAGTTACTGTTTTTTATATTTGTTGTATTGTAATTAGTCTGACGATCAAACCCAGAAAATCAAGTCTTTTTCGCTACTTTGTCGTTCTCATAAACAGTAATCATACATGAAAACAGCTTTGACATTCAAACTGTTGGAAATTGAAAACAGATTCTAGCTTTGTTCTAGTTATGGCTCAGTAGTAGCACACATTCTTGCGAAGACCAGGGTTTAAACTAGTCTGTATTCTCATGAGTCAATCATTGTGTGTCAATCATTGCGAAACTTGAATGTTCAATCACCTTTGTGTATGTAAGTCGGCATCGACCTATGGCATTTGCAAATGATCAGGTTAGAAAATCAACCTTGTTTTCTTTGATAGCACTCTCATCGATTCAACAAACAGTACTGATTCTCGCGACTGGCCAGTCTCTAATACTTACTGCTATACTGTGTTACAGTTTTGAATTTGGTCTTACGCAGGTCTACCTGTCGATGTGATTAGGTAAACACCACAAATATGAGCGTCAGCCGGAAGCAGATGCTTGACCTCACGGGCTGGTTTAGGCAACTTACCCGTGTCTGGTAACAAGGTAAACATGAACGTCGTATTCAAACCTATCTTCTACTTGTGGTTATGCGAGCTACATGAAATGACAAATCTTGGAAGTTGCGTGGACTATAAGAATCCGGTTGCAGACAACCTTGACGACTTACTCTACTTCCATAATCTGCAGTCTATCAGTGAAGTTGTATTCGCACCTTTGTAAGGGTCACACAGCCATCTATTGGTCTGAAAAGGCTTTGCCGAAAACAAACTCGTTCATAGTGTTATGACTATTGACGAGCTCACTGAATACATTACAGCAGTATTTGCAGCTTTCGTATGTTTTTCTACAACGCGCAGGATTAAAAAATCTTTCCGATCCACCAAAAGGGATAGTGGGTATACTAGGAAGCGTTCATTTTTTCCGAATTCTGTCACAGTACTTTTAAAGTTGTTAGCGAAAGATTACGCACAAATGTAGGAACGTGCTTGCCTTTCTCTGCCGACCATCGAGTGTTCGATTTTAGCACAGCCAATAGTTTTACTATGAGGATAAAAATGACTACAATTTATAAACTCCGATGTAAAAGGTTCTGAATCAAAGGTTCAACTGCACGATGACTGTAATTGCTCAGTTGAACAATATTACAGCTTTGGACCAACTGTGCAAAAGTACAGAAACAGAAACGGCTGTCAACCTTGGATATGAAGTTTCCTTTCTCACAATGACTCAGGACTGGTTGAACACATAACGGAGAAAAAATGTTAGCCCACTTATAGATGTAGAACGATCATTTTCATCATTGTGACCATACCTAGTAGCTTCATGCACAACATTATACCGGTTAGTCTGCAATCCACACTCCGATGATGCTCTCCTCCAGAACATCACTGCTGGCTAATTCACCAGCTGTCACGCTGTGTGCTAGTCAACTAGTCGTTTGTTTCTTCTGACGTGTTGTCCTCCTCCGTAACATGAAGTAACCAAGCCAGAAATTGGCCCCACAAACTGTTAAACAATGTCTATCTCATTCAACCATAAAGAACAATCAGTAGTTGTCTATCTCTTTCCCTTGTAGGCAGCTATTTTAACGAGACTGCATTATCAGCGAAGTTCTGCTCTCTTGTTAATTCCGACTCCCTTCAGGATTTTGATTGGTTTATAAGTAAAATGTGATAGATCACGTGCTACGTCCGACTCCTCAAAGTCATTCACGTGCAGATGCGTCCACGGTGGGTCACCGATCACGTGGTCTTCTTTGGATGTTAACCAACTAAAATATGGAAAGAAAATGGCAAATAACTGTGATGTTATGAGGGGTAAAAATAACACACTGAACTACGAAAGCTATGTAGGTTTCAGGAATGACAGATCACTGGACATTGCCTGGACTATTAGTTGAAACAAATCACGTTATAGCTCACACCACGAAATTGGAGTCCTTACTCGGGGTTGATATATGGATCAGCAAAACTGGAAGGCTCTGGCCTCCTAGCCTATTCAATTTTCCATTCTACACCTACTGATTCACATTTCCGCTTACTAAATTACGTGAAATGTTTCCGCAGTCGAACGGTGAGTTTTGATTCACTCATCTACTCTGCGTTGCCATTGTTGCGTATGAGTAACTTCGGAGCGATTGGTGCCCTATATGTTGGGTTTCCTGAAGAGCAGGCCCACCCGAAATGCAGTTCAGCTTGTTCATCTTGATAAGTGAAGTTTGTTCCCGATTCGTCACTAACATACTCATACAGTACACTTACATCCTTTGTGACAAAGCTGAAACCATCGACTGCCGTCAAGTCTCGAATCATTATACACCTTCTGGAAGCACATCACATATAGTAAGTGCAAGCCTTGGATTGTGTCAGCTGGACATGAATAGCCAAGTAAAGTATGTGGAACACAGATTGACTTATGTTTCAGAAGAACCGATTCTGGTCACCGTTTCCATAAAATATGATAACACCTTCGTCAACAGGCATGCAAAAAAGGCGAGAAGAAAAAACACTAGCAACAATAACAATGTAACCGTAGAAAGATGCACTTTTCAACTGAATGTACAAGAAGTACTAGTCTCTACGGTGAGAAACCTGGAAAATCCCGGCAATGTTTCAAGAGACTTATTACACAGGATTTTGCTATATAGACTGAGATTAGTGGAGTATCACTACAAGCTCATCTAATGTATTATGTTGGCAAACGTATGCATCTCACGACAAAATTCTTCACTTACTCCATCTTTTAGCATTAGAAACCCTAAAGACAGATCCATCCCTCTTACTTTTTGCAACAATTCTTAGAAGAACAAGGTTGGCTTTACTAGTTCTGAGTGAAATTAGTGGAAAACAAATTATACGCAGGACTGGAGAACTATTTGGCATAAAATTGTATGACCGCACCTGGGAAGTGATTTTGCAAAGCAAACCGTGCTTTTGTCATTTCTCGTCAGGGTTTCGAAACACTCACTGAGCCTACTTCCGAAGAGAGGCCAGTAGTTATTGGTATTCGAACTCTTTTATGTTCACTTCAAGACAGCTGTTAATCTAGCCAACATGATTTACACTCTGGCATTTGTGTACATTTGATAGAACCGATAAGTCTGGGGAACGTAGCCTCACCATCATACTATACAACCTATGATTTGGGATTTTGTTTCACGAGAAAAATGCAGTTCTTTGCCAACTTGGAGAAGTGAGGAGCAAAAGAAAGCGTTCAAGAATGCAAGTATACTAGGTGGTTCCTTAAGTATTGCCTAGAAAGCGCATGTTACCTACTGCAAAAACCTGAACACACCCTTCCTGGGAATAGGGAACGCCTACCAGTAGTGCTTCCACTAAATTGCATGTTCCCCCTCCGATGAGTAGGCTAATAATATATCCACTACAGGGGAACCTTCCAGCTGTTGAAGCAAACAGAATGATAATGAACATGCAAGGCAAGTGAACCGATTCTTTTGCATAGCTTCATTTTGCTTTTACAGTTAAACCATGACGACAACTCTGAGCCTCTGTGGTCTTTGCAACTTTCCTGTGGTGTCATTTGCATCTGGTGAAAGGCTAGAGCCCTCTTCATGTGTACAGTTGATGTTAAGTTCTTCGTGGCATGCAAAACACAGTCTCAGGCACATGAGGCTTAGTCACATGCAACACAGTCCACACTGGCGTAACTACAATACCGGCTGTAGGTTAACGTGCATCTGGTCCGCCAACCAACTGACGTTTGGGCTACTAGCTACCTTTATGTAAGATTTTCAGTCTGAAAGCATTATAACGGCCTGGAATTGCAGTATAACCTTATCGCTGCCGCTTCTCAGAATTTTGAATACAACTAATTTTCTACAGAGGCTTTTATGAGTTAAATTCAGCATTACTGATTCATTTATTTCTCCTTACGGGAGTGACTAGGAGAAGTATTGTAGATTGATAGAATAGTTTATTGCTTTGTCGCCCTGTGTCTAGGCCAAATGGAAGGAACGTTTTAAAGTGGTACAAACAAGCAAACACTGCAAAATGACTAGCGGACAGATCATAGGAAATCACGTCCAGTTCCGTGACACTCACTCGTTGATTGTCTAATCAGTGTTAAACTTCAGTCACCGCGTGAATCTTGAAAATGTGACGATAGTAAGCAGACGTAATAGACGACAATGACAGACCACATTCATGGAAGCTACCAGCTTTCAGACTTAACTCTAAGCCCAAAAGTGTTACTGTCTACAACTTTGAAATTGCCATGACTGTAACAGACTTCCAGTTAATAGGTTACTTTCGGGTGGTTTGTTTTTATCCGGATGATATGCGTTGTACGGATGAGAGCAGTGTATGAGAAGTGAACCAATTTCTCACAAAACACTTGCAAGCAGTACTTTGGGAAATCGTACTCATACCTGAATGGTCTGACCGGCAGAATGCCACGCCTTTGACTGTTCTCATTATTAAACGCCAATCCACCTAGACAGTTAGATGTCTTAGTATGTATACAGCGGCACTTAGAAGCATGTTTCATTCATGGCAGAGCTAAGGTGGTTACTGACTACTTCGCCTAAATATATTCAGTAGTAGATTCCGTGTCGGCATTGACCTATCCGGTCTGGGAACGAAGATAGTGGTCGCCGTACTAATTGTCCACCAAGAAGGTCACACTGTCATTACCAAAATGGCATTCCAACAGGAAATGTCTCTCTTGTGTCACAGTTTATTGATCTGTCCAATTTTATTTCCTTCTGTTTGACAACTAAGTCTACGATTTTAAACCTTCTATTATTCCGTCGCCCGCCCAAGTTCAGATTGCTTTATGATGTGTGACTTTTACAACCATGCTCAATTATCCGTCTCACTCAACGGTATAGATAGGCAGACAGACAGGTGGACAGACAGATCGAAAACAAAGGGACTGTGTGCACACCAAAATCAAGCAATCGATCTGCACTACTCTACTCGCTTGCACCCTCACCTCCCTTTTGTGTTGCATAAGAGCTGTGGTGAGGTAAAGCAACGCGACGACTCACTGTGTGTATAGATGCACACGCGCACACACGTGCACACACACCCATACTCTTGCTCACGCGTGCAACTCATCAGTCTGTGTTGAGTACCACTCATAAACCACAGACCTATCTTACCAGCCGACCGTCGCGGTACCTATTAACTATTGAAGGTGCTCTCTCTCTCCTTTTGTATGTGCATTTGAGTGCACACAGACTCACGTGTGTCTGTGTGTGCACGTTGTTTGTCGAAATTTTGTGCAATGGTGCGCACGTTCATTCGATGGAGATCAGAAGCATAGAAAAATCCACGCCTCCATTGACTGCATCATAAGGCTGAGCGTATTGCTGCCGGATTCGAGAAGGTTTACGCATATTCCATTTGGCTGGACAACCGAATTTTCGAACGGTTGACCGTGCATTTTCTATCACAACTCCTTGTGGTTCTACAACTATCAGAATTGCCCTAACTGAAGCTACCAACATTTTCGCTTTGAGTTTGGCTTGTTCGTGTGCCTACTGTCGTGTGAGCCAAGTCTGAAAAACTGGATTGGAATCCTCTTTCAGGAACCCTACTACTACTAGTCTACCAACATTGTAGTGCTGTGACTGGCCGATCGGGATTTCGTACCGAGGCAACTGACAGACGTGATTATCACCAGGACGAAAAACGTTATACATCTGTTTTATTTTCGCCATAGCCTTCTCGTAGAACCTTTGACGAATACGTGCGCTATTCGTCCAGACATCGTTGTGAGCACGACCATAACGACGAACGATATTAACCATGGCTTCGAGTAAGTCAGCTTTGAAAATATTACTGTACTTTGAACTAGTAGTTAGAGTAAACATCACATGTAGCTCTTAACTTGTGCAAAGAATAAGATAACAGAAGGTCAACTGTAGATTTCTCTGTTGTCACACATTTGGATAACTTGCTTCATACAAATTTAAGAACGGTACTTGGCCAATTAATCGGTTCTTGTTTTCAAAATGTGCGACGAAAGTTGGGGTGGATCGATGTAAATTCAGACAGAAAACACTTTCTAGTGAAAGCCGCTCAGTTGAGTTCTTTAGGCACACAGTACTTCTAGTACTGATGATTAATTTCCATGGATTTTTGCATCCCTATATTACACTGAACAATTCGTGATTTTAAATTCAATGTGAAATAAGATCGGTTTCCCAGTGTTCTGCTATACACCTTTTGCCTAAGCACAACTGTCTGTATGGATGAATGCTTGTATAAACACTGTTCTGAATCTCAAACAACTAGCTCTGTGAATTCTGTGTCCAAACGAGACTAGACAACGTAGAAAGTTTACATTATTGCGCCAATTTGCTCCCGGGAACGTTACCAATGCTTCAGCGATCTTCCCGAAATCATCTCAGTCCACCACCATTAACGGCAAATGAAGCTGAGCAAATGAATTGGTTTCTAAATGTCTGAATTGATCACGCTGAAGTGTAACTAACTAGTTAATCGAAAATGTTACAAAATGTCCCACTGCCGTCGTTGAGGTGTTACTATCTTTAATCGAGTGATCAACCGGATTGAATGGAATGATAGTGTTTTAAACTATTTTACCTCTAATGTAGGACAGCGGAGACTGTTTCTTAATTACAGCTGCATATACCTGATTAGCTCTGACGAGCAAGAAGTTATTTCTAGTTATCCGAAGCACACGTTTTATCCAAAACGTTCAATACGTATACGGTTGTCGTATACATGTCCGGATGAGCTTGTCAGAAAGACTGAACTGAAAGGACGCATGTGATGCCAGAACTAGATTGTGGGGCAAAACAAGTGGTTATACCTGTAGATACACAACGCCAATTCCGGAACCCTATGAAAACACGTACTGAGGAACGTGGTTAGAAAAGATTTTACCACTGGAGACTTAAACAGTCTGAACAGATGGTAGTCCAGTAAGGCGAACGAATGGTAGGGTCTAATCAACCGTGGCAGGCACATGGCAGTCCTTGTATGGGATTCATTACTCTATTATAGAATCAATATTCACGAGTCAAATGCAGCAAAGATGCTATTGAGTTTCCATCGAGGTGCAAGTGTGAAAAATAATGTGTAATTATATAGGTCGTTATACCTTGATGTTCAGTGACAACCTATATAAACAACATAAAACGATAACACTGTTATTTGCCATCAGTGAGTGACAATTGTCAGTGCAGACGACAAAATGTTACTTTTCCGGATAAAAATAGTTACGGTCACCATACTGGAATAACAACTGACGTAAACCAAGCGCCCCTAGACTACAAAAACGGGAGGAAAGAGGACATAATTGGCACATTTCTAAAATGAAATGTAGCAAGCATCATCGAACACGAATTAAAGTTAATCCATACATTATATAGTGAAATGGTGAAAAGGTTTCTGCTATGCGCGTGTAGGAAATATATTTCTTACACTTGATGTAGCTATACTAGGTCTTTCTGTCCTTCCTTAGTCCACACATATTGCATCGTCTCTTCTTGTTGTTGCTGATTTCATTCTGGAACGCTGAAAATAGTCAGTTCGAGAAACCAAGATTTGAGTGCTAGACACTACTAACAATTGCTAACAGTTTGAAACGTACACTTTCGACAGAAAACCTTTGACATGGCATTAGACGCTGAAAACGATGAAATGATGTGGTGAATATATGTACCCGTTTTATTGGATAAATAGAGTAGACATATTACGATCTTCTCTGAAAAGCATACTTCGAGATAAATTATACAACGAAGCTGGAGAGTAGAAGGAGTGGCAGGGCCACCACGAATTAGATTTTTGAATGGTGGGGAAGTGATCTACCAATGAGAAAAGAATGACAGAGATATAATCAGATTGAGTTAAGAACAACTGACGCATTCATCGTCTCTTCGGTTACGACTCTTAATATTTCTTTGCTGAGTAACCTAAAAGAAACGACCAGCGCAACCGTTACAACTCATCTTGTAGCTCCACAATCTCTCGTCATCACGTTTTAGTGCATGGCCACGAATGTGTCATCCACAAAACATCCTCAGGCCCGTCCGAACTGTATTGATTTAGAAGAGATCCATTTTCGACAAATTTTGGACTTCCGCTAGATTCCAACCAGCGACAGAAACAACATGCCCAAACGTGGCAAATGCTTTACCAGCTGAGCTACGAAGCCACACCGGGAGAATGTTGTTTCTGCCGCTGTTTCGAATCCGGCCGAAGTCCAAAATTTTCCACAAATGGATCTCTTCTAAAAATTAACAAATCTGTCAAACTACTTATCTGTATTGATTTAAGCAGTCCCCTTTAAGGCTGCCTCTCGTCGCAGTTTTGGGTTTGGATTACTACGTGAAAGATTCATCCAAATAACATCGTTGTACCGCAAGTTCTGGAAACCAGGGTTTGGCCTACCAGATTCGAGCTGGTGAACAGCAAGCTAATGCCGTGCTTAGTTACGTTATTGCACGTTTTGGGAGTCTCCATAGCAGCATCTGTATCAACCACATACGAAAGAGCTTGACAAAACGAAAGATATACAGATTTATGGTAAATCCTCCGCATCCTGCTGCCGGACACAGTTTCGAAAACTTTGTCAAGTAGATATGGACAGTAAGTACATACACATGTTTAAGTAGCATGATTCAGGTAGGTTGTCGTTTTAGTAGTGACGGAACCCTAATCTACAATAAGAAGCGCTGGAGAAAATATGAGTAAACGACAGGGAACTATTCTGGGTTGACATGAACCGCCACAGAAAATCTCACCTGATTACGCTTGTAGCCATGATAGCTAACAATTAATGAATCAACGTAGAGAAAAAGTCAAGTTTCGCAAAACACAAAAACCACAAATCACCACAACCTGATTACATTGTGTTACTTTCCACAACTTTAATGTAAAATCTTTATTACAAATGTATAGGACATATCTGTGCTGAGAGCTCGATGGTTAGTCTTAAGCGGCCCTATGGATTAGTGACACGCGGGGTAAGATTTAGATAGTTCATTGTTGAAACGTTCTCGGTACTGGATTGCAGTTATTTTTTTTTACCCAGACAGACTTTTCAGCTGACCCTCTGGGAAGGAAGCAACTGACTCTAGTTTTGTGCTTAATCGTCCTCGTTAGTATGATATATCATTACCACGAACAGGATATGAATTCCGATCCATGTTCTGGTAAAACAACTGTATTGAACAGAACGCCACTAACATCACATCAGATAGAACCGAAATGTAATCTTTGAACGTTCAGCCACATTTAGATGTGACTGATGTTTAGACTGTCCGACAGTTCCCAGTGAAGACACACTGAATGATCTATTAACTACAAGCCAAGACCGTATGATCTGGGTTTCTTACCAAGCTCAGAATAACAGAATGCAGTAAACATGATGAAAAAATGTATTGGTCATCCGTAAGTAATGTCCAACGCAACAGATATAAGCGATAGATGTATTTTATAGATTAGCCGGAAAATCTGAAAGAAAATTTATAAAGTTACCAGTTATCACCATCACATTATTTATCAATCTACCTTCTTAAATTTCTTATTTTCGAGAATAAAATCGTGTGACCAATATGCAAATCAGTCACATACTTAGGTTTATCGATTTTCTGTGCGATTCGATGTCAGAAAGCGGGAACTCAATAAAACACTGACTAAAACTGAAAACATTAACATAATTGTGGATTTTGGTTTAACTCTTTACGCTGACTATGCATAATTTTTCAGTACTTTCATATACTGTAAAGAGTTTGAGTGTGCATAATGACTAAACTTACGTGTGTCTATTAAATGGTTGCAATAATCAAGACGAAATCAATAGTTTGAAGAGCGATGCCGCTATGAGCATCGATGTATTTGTTACCAAAGTGCGTGTGTTAAGAACTTTTGAGAAATTCAGTCTACTCCGGTGTGCTTGCATATGTGACCAGTCTAAGTGACGCTTGACCAGAAATCAGTCTTTGAAGTTTCATATTTCATCACAGACAGTTTTGGACAAATAAATCAGTCAATGAAATTCATTGGTTTTTCTAAAATAACCATTGAAACTCAACGGTTTCTAGTATCGAGACATTTCTGAGCCAATAATTCACATCTGTGCTGATCTGACATTATTAAGCTGGACACCTGAAAACAACACAGAAAGTAAATCGACATTGCTAAAACGTTTGTAGAATATCTACTACCAAGGCGCGCCATATATATATATATATATATATATATATATATATATATATATAGAAACCGTTCATACCTCATGAGATTTCCTAACTTTCGGACCGAAGGTATATCTCGTACGTACTTACGACTTTTTTAATTAGTTAAAGATATTTAGTGATATGCTAACGCAGTACTGCCTACACAAATAAACAGTTACTTCTTGGATATCGTGGAAATGTTGGATCATCGATCATCTTTTATTCGGATGACGAAAGAACATGAAAATGAACGATTTCGGGCTAATCGAACCTGTTCTGATGAACCGGTCTGTTTGTTCCCTTCACTCCAGTTGGATCAAACAATCTAACTCGATTTTGCTGGCCCGAAGTCTATTTTCGGAAAACGCATCAATTCACCATGAGACAATACGTCAGCTTGTAAACTATGTCGTGCTGGCAGTGGTTTCGGAATACTGTCATCATGTTTGCGTTAAATCCAACCAACAGACATCAATGTCAACAATATAATCGTAACAACTTGACCGGAAATGAACTATGTCTCTAACTAATGAGCAATGACATCGTCGACAGACTCCAAGTTACGAGATGAGCATTCAAACCGCCTACTACTTCACTCATGTGAACTATGTAGAACCGAAAATTCAGGAGTAAACTTTAAAAGCACACAGTGATCCACTGTTATTGCACTTATGGTGTCCATAAGTGACCTGTAGCCAGATTATTCATAAGTAGCCATGTGTGACCTAAAAAACAGTGTCGTTAAATTCAGTCTAACAAACGATTTCATCAAGGTCTTCAACACGAATGAACTAACCAGGCATTCCATTCTAAGAGTATATTAACATACTGAACTGCCTGTGGTTGCATCGGTACTACCGTTCTACTGGGTTACATTTGACTCGAAACGTGTATCCTATCTTACAAGTACACTCAGCCTATCAGACCACCCAAGAGGGGATATTTCTAATCACCTGGGGAAGTGTGTAAACAAGTTCGATAGCCTTTTATGACAAGTCGCAGGTCAAGCAAGAAAGGTGCACTGCAGCAGTAAGGTTCAACTCACTCCGCGAGATCAACTTTCTTGATCGACTAAATGCCTACGCCCGTGAACCTCTCAATGGGACTGAGGAGTGCGTGAGAAATTTAGTCAAACTGTGATTTGCTTCATCGTCATAAAACACACACAGATTCGGGTCACAGGTTTGTTAGTCCTGTTTCTCAGTAGTAATAGACACATGTGTATTTCAACATTCATTTTGTTCTTGTTTGAACTAATCATTCAGGTATAGACTGAACGAAGTTCGAGTCGATAATCTCGCTACACCAAACCCGAGTTGTTATTCAGCTGAACAACTTTTGAATAATTGCTCCATGTACTATTCCTGAGACAAATCAAAAATGTTCCAAACATTTTTAAAGATCTATTGATTTTTTTTTAATATTGCGCCGTCGATGCCTTTGTTTATAGAAAAGTTGTTCGTATTGCATTTTCAATTTTAGATTAGAAACTGCAGTCAGTTTCATGTTAGCGTCCCAACTTTGAATCTTGAGCCTAATCCAGCATTATTTAGAAGGTTTCCCGGAAAACAGTTACACTCGTAAAGTACAATACAGAATAAATTGCAATCTGTTTCGAGGAAATGTTTAACCAATAATACCATCATTTTTTAGATAAGTGACCCTAATAGAATTAATATAAGAGAGGTCTCCGAGTTGACTTGGGGTGTCTAAACTTGATTTTCCATCCTAACCTGTAAAGCTGACAGACCAGTGCGGTTCTTCATGATGACTTTTGGACGTTCTCGTAGTCTATAGAAAACAACAGTCTATATTATGGAATTAAAGCATACTTGTCTAATCTCAATACACAACTCTAAAATTCTAAATTTGTTTATTACTGTTAAACGGTGTGAAATATTTAGAGGATCTCTCCGGACCATTTTTTTAATGTAAAATCTATATCACCGTAAGTAGAAGGCATATGTTGAATAGATTATTTGATGACATGAGAAAAGTTGAACTGAAGTCATTCAAGTAGCGTCCAACTTTAAGCGAACGAGAGATTGAAATGTTTAGTTGATACAGTAAATCGAAAAATGTTCTGGGTAGGAACAAATTCTTTATAAAATAAAACAATTACTACTGGCCTGACTGATTGTGCAAATGACTGAAGCAGGCATATATTGTTAAGACTTTAACACACGATTGACGAAAAAGAAATCGCCCGATTTAATACAACTCAGTAACAAGACCAAGTCTAGTATTAAAAAAAAAACAACTTAAGGAGTGATTCGTCAGTTACTTTACACGAAAACGTAGACACCTCATGCAGATGGACTGGGAGCAGACGATAGTAAAGAATTCGAGTTGTATCTCGAAAAAAATGCACCATGAACTGAGAAAGAGATAACTGAGAACTGATCTAATGCCTTCTCAAAGTGGACTAATATCATATTTGAATGAATTGTTGTCAGTGAATGCTTATAGGTAACATTTTGTGAGTGTGAAATTGTTAGAAGATTATCGGAGTGAAAATTATGGAGAAGCTGCGAGATAGGTGATTACCAGATTTGTCAAGTTAAGCGAGTACCTGCCTAAGATTGATCAACGTAAAGTGTACACTTAGAAGACATCCCTTTCGGTGCCGTTGGAGGTATTGAGTGAGTTTTTACCATGACACAAAGAGTTGATGGTCTATCGATCCATCAACTACACCAAACGAGTCTGTCTGAACTTCTTGTCATTAAGTGATCGCCCTATATGCTCAAGATGAACAACCATGAATTAGCATCATGGTTCGAGTCCAGGGGTTTTCCAGAGACTACTTTCGTTTCGCATAGTTAACACACAGACACACGATAGACTGTTACGCACGTAACCAAGCACATATGCTCTCGCGATTGATTAGATCAGTTGATAAGCTTAATGCGTTCCTTGTTATAGAATATTATGCATACAAATTGCAGCTTAATGGTTGATTTGGTTTTGACAGGGCAACACAGCGTAGAAAAGTAGGTAAACAATGCATGCATAAAAATGCAGACAATTCTTTAGAATGAGACTACTCTGAAACTGACCAGACATCATTGAGTGAACTGCTAATTCCGTAAACGTAGTCATATGATTCAAATCACGTGAGACGGTAATCACTGTCAAAATGCTTAAAGTACGTAAATGGTCTGTAATTAGTGAACTGTCTGTCAGTTGAATTACTGACAATTTTACAGCTTTTTAAGCATTACGCTTACACGCATAGTACTAGAATAACACTAGATGAAATTCTGTCGTACCGTTCGCAATGTCTGGCTGTGGCAAAATCAATGGGGTCCACGATTGGGGAATTCTTATAAATCCACTCGCTTAATAATGAATGCATAACATTTAAATAATCGATTCTTGGCATTGGTTCAACAGTTGACGTTAAATAACCTATTGGAACAGTGAAGTCAGAAAGAGTTTTTTGCACAATGTAACTCTCGAGCACATTTCGCTGCATCTCATCAAGTACATAATGCAGTCTGTGAGTTTATGTAACGAAGTTCAATGGGCATTATGAAATTAAACACAATGCCCACACAATGCTCTCACAATGCCCACTGAACTTTGCTATATAAACTCACAGACTGCAGTATGTACCTGATGAGATGCAGCGAAATGTGCTCAAGAGATACATGGTGCAAAATACTGTTTCTGGTTTCGCTGCTCAAATTTGTGACTGGAAAAGGTTGCTTTGCTAATCTATTTTGGCTCAAGTATGGTCTAAACAACTACAAGCTATACATGTATTCGATTGTTTTGACGACGATCCACAAACTTTGTTATCCGTCAACAGTGGGCTGCTTTCCGATATCTAACACTGAGATGAAAGTCCAGACTGATAGTGAAAAGAAAACGGTTACTTGTCTTGTACTAATTGTTGAAGCACATAATGTCTCGTTCCATACCGTTAATTTTGACCACGATCCTAATGATGCTTTCATAGGATCTGCATTATAGTAAGTGAACTAAAAATTAGATTTATCGATCAACGGTATGATTAAGCATATCATATTTTCAAGCGGCCTAACGTTTAGGCGAGCACACAAAATTCTCTCGGATTCGTTTGCCAACACTGGCACCAGCTCAACGTGTTTGTGTGCCATTGTGTAGACATGTGTACGTGTGCTAGTATGTGTACAGAAGGAATGTGGTAGTCACGGCTTCAGCGCAATGTAATCTCGTTACCGAAGGTGACGTTAAGCTGGTGTGTGTGCGTCCGTACGTGTGCGATCCTTCCAAGTCGGACTGTGAGTTTCGACCCTAATATGCATCGGGACATCTTCGGTCCGGTGAATAGCGGTCGACAGACCACAAAGTGGCCCTTTTACACATACGTTTTCATATTGGCTTTAGTGGCTTGCAAGCTATCAACTTCTTTTCCGCCTCGTCGACAGCTGATTGACCTGATAAGTTCGTATCTATTTGAACGGTTGATTATTCTCCGAAGTCAGGCGTAGCTTCGTGTACGCACATACGCACGTACACGGTTAAACAACCGCGGCAGGTAATGCAAAATGAACACAACTCGAGTGTGCTGCCGGTAAGAATGAGCTGCGTTTAGCCTCAGCATTGCCAGTGTTTGTTTGTGTATGTGTGTGTGTGTGTTTGTCCACTCGGAGACCCAACACATTTGTGCCTGTGAGTGGGTGACATTCATTTAAGAAGGCCAATGAAACACATCGGGCACCCTGCGGTTAGAGACGCCGGATGCCAACCAAATGAATGCACTGCTCAAGAATGCACACAGTGGAATTCAGTCGATTTATCTGTGCCTGTAGGGGTTCAAAAGATGGGTATCACAATCTTTCTAATTAGTTTGCACATTCCACTTTGAAAGTGCATGTTGTCATGCGCACTACAAGACGCGGAGGTGCGTTGACAGTTTGAGTCGTTCATCCGTATTATCACACTACATTTCTTTTACGTTTACAGGCACAAAAGTATTGGAAAATCGATTAGCTGAATATGAGGTGAGTACATAGTTTTTTTTGGTACAGTTTGGATATTCGAACTGTTCATCGAATATATTCTATAACTCAGTAATCTTATCTCTGTGGTAACAAGCGGCATTTCTAAAGAGAACACGCTACAGGACACGTATTTGATAGATAGTCTCAAGTTCTTAACTTTCAGCCACATTTGTGTCTTAGTAGAGTTCATGTTGTCCGATGGACTAAGAAGGCAGTCGGATGATAATTTTGTCGACTCAAATAAAAGATCCCTGAGTCAGTATCTGACACTACGGAACTAAATAAACTCACCTATTGTGAATAAGTAGTAAATGGTTTTGATCAACACAATCTGTATGCAGATAAAGTTTTCGATTGGTTCACTTTGTGTAGTAGCTTATATTTTCAGCCAGGTCTGACCGTCTTGGGAGTTAGTCGAATCCATTGTCGCTCACCTCACAAACCTCATTCCGGCATGATCGGGACAACTGAAACTCTTAACTATACATCTATATCCCGTACGTAGTTCAAACCTTGTAAAGAGGGGTCGAACCGAGCTTTATTGTGTCTGTAAAATGAACTTATAATCATCTATACGCACGCAGTGGACTGGAAACATACATATATACTTGAATATATATGAGTAATATGTGTAGTGAGGTGTATAAATAACGCAATATAACAAAATTTGTGTGGAAAAAAGAACGAACAACACGTTCTAAGTTATGCGAACACTGGTTTTGAAAATACCCACCAGCAGTACAAATTAAACCAATTTGACGTATTGTGTATGAATACTAATGAAACCGGTGATTTGAACACATGATGAATGTGTAAATTGGGACCACAATGCTTAAATGAATCAGCATAATCACAAAGAATTTTGTGGGAAAATTTTCTTATGAACAACAAACTTCCTAGAACAAAATATTTGAATTGGACTACATGAAGAACTACTGCTGTTCTAGATGAACATTTGACAGAACGTAGCTAAAAGTTAAAGCATTTAACGGAAAAACTAACAGGTGCAATACGTGAGTGATACGAACAATGTCGAAACATGAATCAGTGAACACAATGTCTAGACAGACACTGAAATGCAGGAAAAAGTAAAGCATAGCACGATGAACAAGAGATTATTGATGTAAACTGGCTAGCTTACATTAAGAAACAACCTGATACCTATCTAGTTCATTGTGAGGTGTCGGGGTATAGGGTGAACACTAGCATGAAGAAAAGAGGAACAAATAAGTGGACCAATTGTTGATTACTGATGAGTAGTTGGGGATTTGGTTAATTTCAAGTTGAACATCATCCACAACTGATCGCAGCTGTCCCATCCCCATAGACTTTCCAGTCGGCCGCCTTCGAAAAAAGGCACTGGACTTGAGTTTCGTTCTTGTTTGAGTAGCTCGTCAGTAGTGCATGTCTTCGCTACTGCCGGGACTAGAACCATGGCCACGCTGTTCAACCATGGCTACCGCTGCGTCATTTACCTCACATTAGGCACGACCGGATTATCATATGTGAACGCTCAAGCACTTTCGCTTATGAGTAATGATCAGGTTGCCCAATTGCCTCGATAGGAGACACAGTTACTGTCTGTTAACTCCAATCGATAACCCCGCGATTAGGACTTTCTAAACAGATCAAAATCTCCGATCTCATCGAGACGATCGGGCAACCTGATCACTACTCACAAACGAAAGTCGTTTAGCGTTCACATATAATAATTCGGTCGTGCCCAGTTGTTGATTGTTTTAACAAGGGAATAGACTATAACTTTGTAATTCGTTTAAAGTTTGTGGTTGATGACCGACACACTGACTAGTTAGAAGAATGTTGAGGCATATTGCCAGCTTTGTTATTTGAATAGGTGCAACTCAAATCAACTTCTTGAGCAAACGTTTCGTTGGATATTGATGAAAAAGTGAAAACTGGGAGAGTATGAGTTCTTGAAGCGTACTCATATTCTTACGAATCGTGGAAGTTGTGCAAATTAAAGTTGCACTGGACAATTGAAATAATCCCTAGGAATTTTTAAACAAATAGAGTTAGAGGGGTGATATCAGTGATTTTAACCCGATTAGGATATCGTTATTTTGAGGCTATTAACGGATATCGAGAGAGTAGACAATCTGTTTCTCCTCAGAACCGGTTGGACAATCTGAACGCTACCTACAAACGATCGTGATCCATTTGTTTACGCATAATTCGATTATATTTGTTTTGAAGTGAAATAGTTGGCTTTTAAAAAGTTTTTCTTACAAATGCAGTGATTAAAGATCAGACTCCAAGTCGAGTAGAAAGGTATAGAACTGAAGATTTGTTAGGGGGCTGGTTCAGTCGTCTCGTTTTCCAGCAGGTCAACTGAGCTGTTTACAAGAGTTCAAAGATTACGGCGATTAGAGATGTTTGATATGTAACCTGTAAAACCTCAAAGTGTAAACAGCTTATCGGTAACCGTCCTACACCATCAGTCGTACAAGTTAATTAGGAATTCCGTCTTACAACGCCTATTTTCCACCATCTGTTACTAGACTTCGTTTTGTAATTTTTCGTTGATGCTTGCGACAACAATTACAGTTATGAACAGACTTGCGGCTGTGGTATAAACCAACGTAGAAACAGTCCGTATCTCTTTCTCGGGTTAATGTGGTTTTGAATGTATCGGCGGTTCCAAGATTGCCTCGTTTATAAAAAATTAAATGAAAACATATGTTTTCAAATGAAGCAAGTCCTCATAGTTTCTGCTCAGCAGCGAAGCTGTTGGTGAAATTCATTCAGAATTACAGAAATTTGGGCGCAAGTGAGGAATTTCTTTCTGTGTGAATGTCTGTTAGAAATAAGGTAGATTCGATGGTACACTGAGTAGCGTTCAATGAAGTGTTTAAGCTAACGAGTCTTCAAGGAGTCGTACAAGTAATGCATTCCATTGTGTGTTGTTACACGGAATGATGTTTTCAGCTTTGTATGCTAGTTCGGTAGTCGGAGTAGGCTTAAAGAAAACGTTAATCGGCCCGTGTTGTTAGGTGGAACACAGTTCGCCAATCTCTTTGGAATATCTCTGTTTATTCTGGTTTGAAGAGTTGTAACTGTTCCGATAACTCACTTACAACACCCAGGTTATACCATGATTTATATATGAGAGGTAAACATCAGGAAGGTAGCCCTTTGTAGAATGTAGCTTTAATGCGTTCATCTCAATCATTCACTCATTGGTGAGCGGTTTCGTGCCCACTGACCAGGAACTAGAACCCAAGCTGCAATACAAGGCCAATTTGGAGGTCTTCTCACCCGTACGATCTAAGAGTTAAACAAGTTCAACGTCTCCGTGAGTGAGGAATATAGATCTTGAGAGACAACGAAACCGATTGGACAGATATTTTGTCGATTTGTTTCAGTGAACAAATATGAAGGTGTACGAACAACTTCATTGTTCGGTTGCACTACTCTATACAATGAATCAGTCGGTTGAACGGACTGTAGAGATTTCCGGACTTTTAGTTATCTTATGGCAGTTTGAAATCAACTTAACGAGTTTTCTGGGAACATTTATTTATCATCACTCTTAACGGGATCAATTCATGATCCATCCATTGATCACACACATAGCTGGTCCCGAGCTCCATCAGTTTCACGATTTAACAGTTCTTGTGCATTTCTAGTAATGTCCATGGTTCTACCCTGTTCAGCTAGCTTTATGTTGAGGACTTGTAAAAAAACTAAAAGTTTACATTAGGAAACAAAGCAACTGATTAGCATGGTTTAAAAAATCCAAAACAGCTTAAAAACTCGTGTCAATGGATTGTTACCGACATCAGATGTCCATTATATTGTCAAGACTAGTCTTCCTACATTTCAAGCTGACTAAAACCACTCATCGGTAATGCCGCTTGAAGGTGCGTGAGAATACTGATGTTCATCATAAAACAATCTGCAGTCAAAACAGTTCATACACAAACCTCGGTTACGCACCTAATATTCAGTTACATTTAGTTGAGCTCCTCATATCCTGACGGGAGACTCACTATCTCAATAACAGACAAATCTGCGTCTGCTGAGTGGACCAAATGGTACATCGATCGGTCACAGATTTGTATCTGTGCTCATCGAAAACATAAATCATAGGTGACAGTCACTGTCGTCACGACAACCATGCTGGTCAGCTGAGGTCAGCTCACGGTGGTCGTGAGACAGCCTGCTCTGGGACTCATGGTCATTATAAATACTGGTCAGGTGGCGAACTGAGGTTCTATGTAGCGCAAACCGAACTGTCCATTGCAACTGCAATGAGAACAACAGAGAACCAAACTGCGTTTATTTTCGTGTATCTAATTCCAAGACTGATTACAACAGAGAGAACGTTAACCGTTACCAGCATAGGCCAGAAAGTCGGTTTGCTAGTAAGATTGCAGTAACACAGCGGCTGTTTCCACCACAATTGGATTCAAATGACTTCAGTACAAGGGAGATTCAATATCCGCACAGACCACTTCTGCTTACAAGGGTCAGTACTGCGTAGTTGAATACTAACGGCCTCGGCAATGGATAGCACTCGGAATCTTACCATCTTAGGTCGAATTCTAGTCCTGCGTTTAACGATCTGGAAATCATCCAACTTAATGAGTCAATGATTAAATTACTGTGAGCAGTCTGGGATTTGGTTAATTTCAAGTTGAACATCATCCACAGTTGATCACAGCTGTCGCATCCCCATAGAGTTTCCGGTCGGCCCCTTGCGAACTGCACAAACACTAGACTCGAGTTTCGCTCTCATTAGAGCTCGTCAGTAGTGCATATCCTTGCCACTGCCGGGACTTGAACCACGGACATGCTGTTCATGAGCAGGCAACCGTGTTTACCACTGCGCCATTGACCTCACATTAGGCACGACCGGATTATCATATGTGAACACTCAACAACTTTCGCTTGTGATTTCGCTGCGATATCAACTTGCTGAGAAGTCCTAGTCGAGGGGTCATCGATTCGAGTTAACAGACAGTAACTGTGTCTCCTCTCGAGGCGATCGGGCAACCTGATCATTACTCACAAGCGAAAGTGGTTGAATGTTCACATATGATAATCCGGTCGTGCGTAACGTGAGGTCAGTGGTGCAGTGCTAAACGCGGTTGCCTGCTCATGAACTGAATGTCCGTGGTTCAAGTCCCGGCAGTGGCAAGGATATGCACTACTGACGAGCTCTAATGAGAGCGAAACTCGAGTCAAGTGCTTCTTTTCGAAAAAGGCCGACTGGGAAGTTCATGGAAATGCGAAAGCTGTGATCAATTGTGGGTGATGTTCAATCCATATGACAAAGAACCCTGTTGGGTACGAATGTCATACTATATGAGTATGATTC
Organism: Paragonimus heterotremus; assembly: GCA_013368495.1. NCBI lineage: Eukaryota > Metazoa > Platyhelminthes > Trematoda > Plagiorchiida > Troglotrematidae > Paragonimus > Paragonimus heterotremus. Next base: position 58,011 of record LUCH01000720.1, on the reverse strand, counting down.
ATCTTTAACCTGTTCGACACCAAATTTTAATTCCTTCCACAAAAATGATGTGTCTATCGAAACTGTTGAGGTTGTCCAATTATTCACCTGGATAATTTGTTCAGTGGTACCGTGACATTGTGATCCAATCTTGTTTTGATTATTTGGGATCGTTGATTTATCGCTGCACCTTGCTCAACCTCTTCGTGGAAGACCGTACATTAACCACTAAAATATTTTAAATCTATTACGGCTGGTTATTGGTGTCTATTTCGCCCAGAAAAACGATGGAAAATTTTGGTGCTGGGTGTTGATTATTTTATTTCTTCAACCGCGCATTAAAAACCCCGTGGGACATTATGTCTGTGAGTGAACCCTGGTTATGACCATTCTGATTGCCCACTCATTCGGTTTGAAAATGAAACATTACACATCAGAACCACGAAGCGTGTGACAAAACTGAGTACTCACAAGCTGCACTATGCGTCCTAAAGCGTGTCACGCGTGCGTATCACACGTAACAAAAGCTATATGGTACATGTGAATTTGTACACAATTGATCACTCGACAAATAATGACTGAACAACCAAAAACAATTGTAGGCTAACTGAAAAAGACTCATGGAAAGGAACGTACTCATCGGTGGTTGAAATGTAGTTGCTAAACAGAGTGACAGTAGGTACTGGAGAACAGATGTAGTGATTCTCTGAAAGGGGAGAGTTCCCTTCATTTAGTAAAATAGATTTGATCTACCTTCGCTGGTAACCCTTATTCTAGGACTTTGATCACCACTGTGTAAAGTTCCTTCCTAAATAGCTATCAGTTTTGTCCGAAAATTTCTGCAATACTGTCTTCCAGGTTGATCCAAATTGTGTTTAGAATCTTAAGCAGTAATTTTGAGAAACTACTGCTTTATATGTTTTGTATTTGGTACAGATATTCTGTGTGTCGTTCAGAACAGGCAGTGAGACAAAACAAGATACAGTGGACATAATCTCGAATCCCCGCACAAAATAACAGGATAGGCAGGGACAATATTATCAGGCAACATTCAGCTGAGCGTATATGGTAACAGGTACCCTTATATCATACGGATACACTAGGTGGTCAGTTACTATTAAGTTAAGAGTTAGATATTACAACCGTGGTAAACTCTAGAGCACGAAAGTGCTTGGGAATTAGAGACAGATTTAGTCATGCCTTTATCTGCGCGATTACTTTTACGATTTCGAAGGATTCATGAATGCTCTACAAAGGCCAAGTTGAGTTTAGTCGAAAAAGTCGGTAAGATGTTAAGATCGGCTATTTTGCAGAACACCCGAATAAAATTTTTGGAAAACAGTTACATAAGAACCATTGTAAAAGATGTCTCCACACATTGAGATGCGACAAGGAGCCACTATCAACGTTGTTCATTTCTTTCCTCCGAGTTACATAGTCGGACAACAATGTTATGCTCACATTTGTACAGTGTTCTACATTTAACGTGTTATAACGAAACATGTCTTCGTGCTTCTCAGAACGAGAATTCGACATTGAAATGAAAACTGTCTCATCCTTATACAACATGGTAACCCCAATGACGAATATGTGTTAGCAGAACTGTACTGAGCTGCACGAATCATCGTTTTTGTGCATTCTGTTTTGTCACATGACTACGAAAGATGAGTTAACAGGACGCTAGCGGCTGATGGATTATCCGCCTCGGGCACTCGCACGGCTGGACATGCATGGTCGAATCAGCCCATGAATAACCAGAGTGTCAGACAACGGTTTATCAGGAATGGCAAGCTGAAGGTCTATGTATTTAACAATAGTATGCCACCTTAGCCCGTGAGTTAGAGTTGCTTCTGCCACAAAAGTCGCCTTGTGTGGATATGATACATCAGATCGTTTTGAAAAAAATGTTGAATTGGAGTAGTTGAATCTCCAACCGCCCTTTTCAACAATTATCTAGCAATGGACCCTTTATAAAAGACAAAAATTTACGGTCAACCCTGTCCAAACAAACGAAGGCAGAAGAGACCCAGCGACTTATTATAGGTTTACGTCCAGTGTTCATCATCGTAATGAAGTGCTTACTGGACGATTCAATCAGAGTAAGAGTGGTTGAGTTTGGACTCCGTAATAAAACAGCTCATGGGTTTCGTAAAGGACACTTGGTCGTCTCAAATCTGCTGGTTATCTGTGACTTTCGAACTCAGTCCGTCGATGAGCAACTGAGCACTGATTCAACTTATGCAGACTTCAACGGGGTTGATCACTTCACCCCGATTAAAACGTTGGACCAGTATGACTTTGTAGGATAATGATATAAGTGGTTCAACGATTATCTAACCGGATGTAAGGCAAAAGTAAGGAACATTTGACAGTTATCATTCCATGGGAGACCAACCTCCACCTTCTTATTGTTCGTTCTAGTCGTCCTCGATCGGGTAAGTGTTGTCAACTCATTTCTGAATCTCTACACTGACAACACATATTTGGAGGACTATACAATCTGCCGAATGTGGCTTTACTTCAGAATAACTTAACTTCGATGACTTTGTGATCTGCAGACCTTCACTTATATGGACGCTGACAAAGTGAATGTCGCTCAAATGGAGCGGGTGCTAGAAACAATAGAAGTGATTCGTCTACAAGTTGTGTTTCCAGTGAGAGAGTCAACAGGATGACCACAAATTGAGACATAGAGATCAGTATGTACCTACACCGAGAACGACTGGTAGCTTCGGCCAGTTCTAAATGAGTTACGATCATTCGAGAATAGAAATAACCATAGCACACAAAACTATAGACTCGCCATTAACAGATTTTCTCGGTTAACCATGATCAACTGAATGGGGGAATATCCCTTTAAACATGAATTACAGATAAGCGGACTACTATTTGGGTATGACTTCTTCTAATTCAGGGCTTGTTTAATGTACAACGCACCACTTAGCTATAGCGAACTCGGTTCGAATAGTTGAAACTCAGCTCGAGGGTCAATCAGAGTTGCACTATATCTGGTGGCCACCCTAACGTATTCTTTCAGATCGCCAGATATGTATGTTCGTAGAAGTGTCCACTTGATCTTCACTTTCTATCCGTATCCCTATCACCCTGTTAGCACCATACCTCCGTCGATTCTGGGCCGCCATGTTGCGTCTCAGTCGATTTTCTTACATTAAAAAGGTTGTCCTAGTATCTACGATTCGTTCAACACAATTTATTCTCAGAACAGCACAGGAATAAATATGCATATGCCTTGAATCATCCTCCCTTCTGTACAAACACACGAACTTAACAAAATCGTGTAATATTTCTACTAACAATGTGAAGTACAAATGAGTAAACGTGTCAAAAAAAAGATCGATCCGCCGGTCCACTAGACCAAGCCACAACAGAATACGTTATAAACGACTGTTTCGAAAACAACACAGTCATCGCGCTAAAATGGGTCATGTTTGGTCTCGATAGCGTAGATTTTTCGCCGCGCTCCAAATGAGTGTTAGCGTCACTAATTTTTCTCAACACAATAGTCACTATAGTGGTCGATCAAGATGAAAATCTGCTTCCACTTAGAGTTTACAACTTGTGTAGCAAGACAAAACAATTTCCATTTCATTTTACTATGGTTCATTAAAACTTCAGAATTTCAACAATTTCGTGTAATAAGTTAACCGCTCGAAACACTCGGAAAATTGCTACCATAGATTATTATTCAAACTGATGTGCACATACAACGGAAGATCTATCAACAATCACACATTCAACCCAATTCAACCACGGCTAACCTTGAGGTACTATGTGTGTCACATTTGACGGCTTGTTTTTAGATTCCACCTGAACCGTCATTCTGAAGCCAAGTAGATCACATTCAATAGTTACTGCATCTCGACTGATAGGGTTCATTTTCATCTTGCATACAAAGATTGAAATGAACCGCGCAATAACGGCTATCTGACTTACCCCAATGGTGGGAGTCATTAGATTTAGAAGGCAGCCTATGAAAAACTCACATACTAACCAGAAAATAACCTGCAAGCATAGCGTGTATGATATAAGAGCTAGGCTGTTTAGATAGTCTTGGTCAAAACCCATCAAACAGTGGCACTTTTCTAGTTGTAAACAGAAATTATGTTTTTCGTACGATAGAAAGAGAGTCAAAAGAATGTTTCATCGCACAACGGAGACCTGTCAAGCGAACACTAATAATAGAGCTAGTGCCACCGGAAGACAAGACATCAGTTAATCAAAGTGGGTGCGTGTGATGCAGTGGGGACGAGCACGATTACGTCTAAGGCACAGCAACAAAATAGCCAAGCCAGTGGGCTTATACAGATGCATAAAGGTATAAAGTCTGTATGCGCATATATGTACTGAGTCCAAATTTTACATTCATATACAGATGTTAGTTAGTTCACTTCAAAAGGAAGCATTAGACTGGTGTTCCGTTCTGTTGGTTAGTATTCGTTAACAGTGGATATCCACATCGGAACCAAGGGTGCAATCTACCTTTCCTGTTTTTCAAGTGAGTGTGTTGATTTCAACTCCATCACCTCACATTACACACGGCTGAGTTGTCACAATGTAACGTTCAGCTATCACGACTTTGAGTAATACACAGGTTACATTGTGACTAAGTGAGACACCGTAGTAATTGTCTTGTTACGTCCGATCTGAGGAGCTCAGACGGATTTAAAGCACCGACTCCATTGAACTTGAGCAACGATTCAAATCATTCTTTGAAGGGTGATGGGGAATTTTACTTTGCTAACGATCTTTCGACATGCTAACATCATATCAACCTCCTTCACATCTACATTTTACGCACTTACAGCACAAGGCCCGAGCCGTTTGTATCGGCGTGAATCATCTGGCACTCGATGCGGAACGTGTTCAGCAAGATGAACTGCTTCAGAAAGTGAAGCAATTGGAAGCAGAGCTCAGAGATTTGGTATGTCTCAATCCGGTTGCTACCTAATCATCTTACGTCCACATAGGCCTATCAAAAGACCAATTTACCTCAACGTGCGGCAGACATTCGCGTGAGTAAATCATTTATGGTTGGGTTTGTTTTCTCTATTTCTAGCTTCCTCTCTCCTTCTCTTCATATCATTTGTTGGTTTTGTTGATCTCTTTATAGAGCGATGTCAAAGGAAATGCAACAGCACTACGCTACCTGGAGACAATATCACAACTGGAACGATCATTCACAGTGAGCACTAATGCAACAGTTTGTCTAAGGGTTAACGTTCCGTTTAGGTACTCACGGAAAACGTCTCAGAGACCTCTGTACAATTGAGCAGCCCAAAAGCACTACCCGAATCGGTACATGTGAAAAAGGTATGTTATACCTACTTAGAAACAATAAATGTTAATTTTTATGCTTATTTTTCAGGAACTCAGTGGGAACGTGGAAAGTTGTTGGAATTATGTGGCACAATTGTCGAGGTTGACCCAAGTACACATAAGGAATGCAGCAGAATATCAACAGGTGAGTGATATAACAACATTTGTTCTGAATATAGAAGAGGGGAAAACATATCAGAAGTGATCCTAGATAGTACACAGTGTGATACTAAATCAAATCCTTGCACGTTTACCACTGTGTCCATCTGAGAGTAGGTCGCCAATTTGAAAAAGATTGACGAGTGACAATGAAATTACAAACTCTTCGAAGCAAATAGCCAGATCAATCACTGCACCTCGTATATTCGACATTCATCGTGACGTTTTGTGCGTGATTATGATGTCTTGGAGTAGAGTGGATCAATATTCCATTATGTGAGCTTCATTCATTCCTCAATATGGAACAGATGTATTCAGAGAGTTCACTTATCGATTGTAAGTTCATATCACACCGGATTGAAAATTGTAGTGACAATTCGTCAGAAAGTTTTAAGTAATCAGATTAGAGCACCGAACAGATGAACGTTTGAAGCTTTTATCAACTAAAGTAAGACGGTGGTGGTACTGAAGACGTGTGTCAAAAGGGGACATTGCTGAACGAGACGATTTAAAGCGATTAATAATGAAAACCATTGTTTACACAGCCTCAGTATTTTGCTAGGTTAGTTCTAAAAATAGTAGAAAGAATTCATGAGTTTGTACTACATATCAGACAAACACCTAGTTGTTCGAACAACATAGGAGTCAATCTCAACTGTTAGACATACACGGTAATGTGAGCTGTCCAATCAACTAAATTTATGTTAGCAACCTCTCGAAAAACCTGAAAGAAAAAGTTGAAACGGTTATCATGGCTAATGAGAAAAGTTGACTGGATATTAAGCACAGCATGCTCTAAACCGCTCATTTGAAGGAAGTACATTTTGTACGAAATAATTGTTATTCATTATATGATAAACCTGGAAGAGTTATTTCAAAATAAGTCTTCACTGCTAAGAACTTCCCGTTTTTTTACTAATCATCCCAACACAACCAGTACTCTTATAAGTGATGGAATAGTGGATAAAGGGTAGAGATCACACAAGAAAGTTCGTCGATTGAAACCCCTTTCAGGCTGTCTCTAAACACAGACGAATTCAAACAAAAACGACCCTTGTCCTAGTGAGAAGCTGCACGAGGTTGAGCAATAAAAATCAGAACATCAGAATATCTTGAGTCAGATGTCGCGATAACACCATAAGACTTCCCCCTAAAGGTTCTTTTCAGTCCAACAGGGAAGAAAGTCACACGGCTAATATGTACATGGGTAGGCTGACAGGCAGAGAATGGTTTGCTGTCACAGAATGAACTGACACGTTCCCGCCAGGCACAGCGTGTAAACGAAGTTAACTTGCCCGTATCCAATTTCCTGGTTGACGGGGCTGCAGGCTAACGTGCACGCGATGATAACTGAACGCGTGGGCCTGTTCGCACTACGTGGGACGCACGCGGAAAACACCTCTGACATACTGGTCGTGTATAGGTGATCCACTCAAATAGACATAAGCTTCGGTCGACGCTACCGTCGTCCCTATGGCCAGCTAAGTTTGGCAAGCCCTGTCTCGATTGCTAGACCCGTAGCCATCCGAGTAGCTGCCTGGCGGCTGCCGTGACTGTTGAAACCTGAGCTGAAGCATTCAGGTTAATCAACCGATCACGGCAGCCACGCCTACACAGATACTGTCCGGAATAGATGGTAGACCATTGCAAGTCCACTCTAGCTTTGGACGATCTGATCGTGACTCAGACGGGATAAACCGCCTCACATGAGTGGCGTAGAGTTCTACTGGGTACTGTGCTAACGGAAGACTACGACTGAGGACAGAGTAGTCGAATTCAATCGCATTCCAGTACTAGGGCTGGTCCAGATAAGAATGGACATCAAGAGTGGTTGATTAACTATGAGAATGTATCAGCCGATAGCTTATAGTGTACTTGCCAAACAATTCGCAATAGAAACCAACTACCGGATGCATACCATCTATCGATTTCATTTTACCGATATATTCTGAAGGGTATCTGTTGAAGAACGACGGTAAACCACCAGTTCTACTTAATTTCAGCTCCCCCACACTGTTCTGTCTGTTCTGTAGAGATTTTATTGACCACATTACATGCGTAGGTTGTCATCTTCCTAACTGGTTTTAATCCGCGTCCCAGGAACGCATGGTTTTTTCATCTTTTGTACAAACTTAAGAACCAGAGCCCACATCTTAGTTTACTCAAAGTGTCACGTATTCAACCGCCCAACATGAATAAATAACTCAGCTCTTGTTTGCCTCACAGTACCGATTGTCCACGTGATCACTGATGAATAACGGCGACTGAAGTTTATGTCAATTTGAGAGGATCTATATACAGGCAAACGGTCGGTTCGTCAGAGGTGTTGCCCGCATGCCTTCCACGCGGTATGCACACACCCACGCATTCAGTGCTCACCGTATTCATGTTAGCCTGCGGCTTAATCAGCCAGGTAACTGCATAAGGACGAGTTAACATCGTTTACACACTGCATCTGGTGAGAGCGTGGCCCCCTTACTCTGTGAGGGCCAACCAATCACTGTCTGCCAGCCTGTCCATGTACATATTAGTCGCAAGACATTGTTCGGTGTTGGAACCCCGCTGTTGGGAACCCCTTTAGGATATCTTAAGTTGATATCTCAACAAGTGAGAGTGATATCAAGACAGCCTATTTTGAAGAGGTGAAATACCAATGCTTCGCAGATTCGTTTTCAGTGAAAACGGGTAACCTGAAGCGGTGCGCGTCTACCCAAATCTGTGGGAGGCTTTTAAGTCACTTAGTTGTTTTCCCTAATGCCAGAAGATCAGAGTAAAGGTATTGTAGGGGCAGTTAGTGATAGTTCCTTTCAATGATAGGACTATTCTGTGAACAATGTCAGCTATGAGTTCAGTATGATTGAAGTATGACCGCATTATCATATTGACAAAGCGATTGATCACGAATCATGCAATGCATCCAGGTAGCATCATCAAATCAACTAAACGGAAAAAGTATGGCTCAATTTTGCAAGCTTTATTACACGCGGCAATTTGTGTAACATATTATTCGCTAACGTTTTAACGACTTGACCCTTTAGCTGGGACTACTGTGAAAACCAGTCCGTCCATGCTATTCGCATGGAATAGTTAGAAAGCACAAATTGCGATGAACAGATTGTTCCTCAAAAATGGATTAGGACACAAGATCAGGAGTCCACACTGGAGTTCCTACTTGACGAACAAGCTTCTTACCCGGGTTGGCAGAGCGAACAGGCTTAATACAAAATTAGAACAACCGCCAGACCATTTGATACGGGGGTGTATGAGCATTTCAGATAAAGTCACTCGGCCCCATTGTCTCAGTGCTTCGACCAACACGGTCCACGACCGATAACATCTGGCTGTTGAAAAACGTCTCTGCAAATCATTCAGCATTTGAAAGGCGATGCTGGACTGTAAACCAGCATACGCCGATGGGTGCACATGGACAAAGCAAAAATGCGATATTTCCCATACGGATTATGCTACCACGATAAGTCTTTTGTTTTACCAAACCATGGATGATAGAATGCGATATTCATGAACGAAACAGATTTACAACTCACTAGAACAATGATCGGAAACTAATGATTTTCCCATAGAATCTGAGGCATGTTATGCTGTGTTTTGTGTTTATCACTCCCATTTGTGGACTCCGACGTGACGTTTTATAGCCATGCTACCAAAACGATAAGCGTCGCTTGGCATTCCTCAGTTTTGTGGACTCGTTACAGAGCCGTGTCATTTCACTTCCTGTCAACATGTCTTATTTGACCATTTTATCCATGTATGGATGCCGTGATGAAGGCGACTTCGTACGTGATTGAGAACGGCGTGGACAGCTCGTTCAACAATGTTGTTCAGATCGAAGTGTTTTGTTCTCTCTGGACACCTGTATTGTTTTGAACAATGTCGTGTGCAAATTGGACTTGACAAGCTATCATGGTGAAACCAGGTTTCACTGGTGGACCGAGACTAAGGGGACATCGTGTCATTTTAAGGGGAGCAGCTACTCATACTGAGACCATTTTTGTACTCTGCAAATGAACCCCTTGCAGGTCGTCATCCGAAGATATTATGTAAACATACTTAACATGTTGTCCGCCGTTTTGCTGACACAAAAGCATTCTTCTTAGGCATGAGGACGGCATAGGTTAGAAAATAGACTCAGAAGTTGCATTGCATTCAACAGTATGACCACTTTCAGTTCCTCCAATGTTTGTGGATGTTCTCTGTAATCCTTGTGCGCGAGGTAGCCTCAAAGAGCAAAATCTAGTGGAGTAATACCTGACGACCGTGAGGTACGCTCACTTAGTCCACCGAGACCGATCCACCGTCGTCCGCATGTTTTACCCAGCCACTCTTGTGCACGCAATGCATGATGTGAAGCTACGCAATCCTGCTGAAACCAAACGTTTCCAATCGCAGAGGTAGTTAACCGTTTTTACAAGTGATGAACGGAAAGCATACAATAACGTGACAGTTTTAGTTAACGGCATGCAGTAACCTCTACATGTTTCGTATTGTTCATTTGCAGAGTACAAAAATGGTCTCAGTATGAGTAGCTGCTCCCCTTAAAATGACACGATGTCCCCTTAGTCTCGGTCCACCAGTGAAACCTGGTTCCACCATGATAGCTTGTCAAGTCCAATTCGCGCACGACATTGTTCAAAACAATACAGGTGTCCAGAGAGAACAAAACACTTCGATCTGAACAACATTGTTGAACGAGCTGTCCACGCCGTTCTCAATCACGTACGAAGTCGCCTTCATCACGGCATCCATACATGGATAAAATGGTCAAATAAGACATGTTGACAGGAAGTGAAATGACACGGCTCTGTAACGAGTCCACAAAACTGAGGAATGCCAAGCGACGCTTATCGTTTTGGTAGCATGGCTATAAAACGTCACGTCGGAGTCCACAAATGGGAGTGATAAACACAAAACACAGCATAACATGCCTCAGATTCTATGGGAAAATCATTAGTTTCCGATCATTGTTCTAGTGAGTTGTAAATCTGTTTCGTTCATGAATATCGCATTCTATCATCCATGGTTTGGTAAAACAAAAGACTTATCGTGGTAGCATAATCCGTATGGGAAATATCGCATTTTTGCTTTATCCATGCGCAGATTGAATAAGAGTTTCACATGATATTTTATCACTGGTGTTTAGACGTGTCACGCATCTTTCAAAAAGAAATGGCATGTTCCAACATGTTTGTATTACTGTCGTTGAGACAACACTGTGTCATTTTGAGGATACTCATTCAAGCTCCGTAAATCAAGTCCTTGTGTGAGTAGTTGACACAACTGACAAAAAGTACATATCTTTCAGCAATCTTGATACTAAATGTTGAACACCACTGGCACTTCTTAGTTTTTGCATCCGCGAATACTTACACTTAGAATCAGATCACTAGACTAGAGGTTTGTCCGCTTCCCATATCTCCTCAATCGAGAACCGAACTCAATCTGTATTCTCGCGGAGTGAGTGTGCTGGCCACTAGTTCGTCCATATGTATGACCGAAATTTGCATCTAAGCTCTCGGAAAAAAACTTCTGATTACTGTTCAATTTTGCCTGAAGTTTTTCCTGCCACATGCTCTGTTTTGACGAAATCGTGTGCAAAGTTAGCTGAGTTGGAAATCAGGCAGATTTCTGAGTTTTGGCGCACAAATCAATTTCGGTCGGTAACTGAACGCGGGGCTGTCGGTGAAACACACACACACACAGACGATGATTCATTCTTCCTCACTTTCTGCGGTGATGACATTAACATACCTATTCACAGGCAACACCGACATACACTGTCACCAGTGTTGCGCACCACAGTCAAATCTTGCTAGTTCCGGTGGTTTGTATATTTTAGCAATTCATCGTGTGTGTGTGTGTGTGCGCCTTTGTGTGTTAATTCACACCTCTGGAATGATCTGATTTTCTCTTGTGTCTGTCTGTAAACGTTATCTAACAGTCTACCTTGCTATGGTAATCAGCTATTGATCGAGTTGCATAGGGCACCCTATTAGTCTGGAATCTCGGGCACGTGTGGATCGGTCTCGGTACATTGTCGTTCGATGTGTTATTACTTTCATGACTTGATCAGGTCTGAAATCAATTGAGCAGAATGAGTGAGTAAATCACTAGCGTCATAAACACAGCAGCCTGGGTTGAGCCTGAGGTCTAGTAGAAGAAAACAAATATTTATAGTGTGGAACCTTGATCAACAAGCGATCATCACTTCTAGTATATCCTATCTAAGAAGATCAACCGGAAAATTCACCTTATTAAAGCAGTCTTAATAAAGAGGGAGCAGATCACATTGCACTTACTACCCTTTCGTTCACTCCGTTGTTGCAGGAATTGTACTATTCTTCGGTAGGTTCGACCGTCGTGCACTCTGTCATCAGAAATGAAATTGTTCGAAAAACCGCAAACGGTTAACTACACTGTCTCTCTTATTAGGTCGAAAATGACGCAGTACATTGCTTGCAAATAAATACCCCTCAATACAATATATATATATATATATATATATATATATATAAGTGGTGCTGGCGTTCGGTAGCCCTTAAGTTCTAAGGTTGCATTCCCAGTAGCTGTGTCTTATTCGAAGACGTGCCTCGTTTTATACTATGTCAGACTTTTCCGATACTCAGCGTGATAGTTTGGTGTACGGTCGGATATCAAGTCATCATGTGATATACTACTAGACTTCAGAGTTGTACACGCGCTGTCCTGACTAAAAATGGGGAATTGGTCGGCTGTGGATGAGCATCGAGTCAAGTGAAAGATAAACGGTTATACTTCGAGCTGGTAGATGGGCATAGCTGAACTAATTTTAAAGCAGGTCAGAAGAAGTTTTACGCATCCGAAGAGTGATTCCTCAGTAAGGATATATAACCACAGCAGCAAAAATGTCTACATTACAATTTCACGTTAATGTGATGAGAAGTTCTATCAGAAATCAACTCCGAAAGTGAATTTCGATCAACTGATAGGTGTACACGTCAAGCAATGGCTGAAGTGTCGTACGATGCTTGAGTGCAGGTAACGGTCTATTTGTGTATGTGTGGAACAAGTAAAAGTGAATTGAAATAGAAGAGAAAAAGATGAGTGAAGTCGGCGAATTTGTTTTAATAAACGAAGAGCACGCGAACAACAAGGGTATTCGAGATTGTATTGTGACATTTGAAGACTTCCTTGATTAGCTTTTAGAGGAGACACAGTGACTGTCTCATCACTTCCGAGTGATGACCTTGCGACTGGAACATCTCGACCAACCACAACTAACAAAAGTCAGTTAAAAAAATTTAAAACATTGCGTTCCGTTAATCCATTTAGTCAAAACAGAGAGAAGACATATATCGCGAGATGTCAACATTTCGATTTACTCTCATCAGTCGCCAACGTAAAACTAGCAAATTTTATACAAACTGCGTATAGCAACAACAATTGAACGAACCAACCACACAGTTCTGACCTTTCACACGCTAATAGTCCAATCAATTCCATGGCAAGGAGATTGATTGCGTCAACGCCTTCTGTGCACACAAAACTGGCCGATGTTGTTTGATTAGCATGGCCTCGCTAATCGCCAACAGTTTCGAGTTGCGATTATGTAACAATATCTTGAACGATTTAACCGGGTCAACTAGGTGACCGGTTGCTAAGATGTGCTTGGCGATCGATGAAGCCGGGGTTTTCGAGTTTGTTACAGTCACTAGGTCGTTTTTTGATATTGCCATTGATAACCACTTAGGAATGTGCTCCGTCATACGTTGATGCAAACACCGATCTGTCCTGCCTATGTAGACGTCATTGCAACTGCAATTGAACCGGTATATTACGTGAGAGACAGACTGATCGGTTGAGTGTGTATCACCGCTACGTTGGCGACTGATGAGAGTAAATCGCAATGTTAACATCTCGCGATATATGTCTTCTCTGTGTTTTGACTAAAAGTCAGTTAATTAAGTGGACGATGTTTATTGGCTGCCGATGAATAGTCGGAATATTTGCTTCTTTAAGTTTAAAATTGATCACATTTAACCTGACAATTGATGTTTGATTCAAATGTCCCGAAAAGATGAAATTACTTTGGACTGAGTTTCCTAAAACTCCAAACGAGGTCAACTAGCAAAGACTAAACGACATCTTAACACCAAGATTTATGTAACGTGATTTATGATGAGGTTTCAACCAATCAACGGTAGCCAAATGAAACACCGCTATCGAAACCAAAATATTCACCAACCGATGCATCATTTCACTTGTGGTTTTATTCTTGCCGTTTACACATATTGCTACATCGTGCAGTAGACTTAGTCATCTAAGTGACTTTCGGCAACACCTGGCTGAATTAGCGATTGTGTCGGTATTCAGTTCACCATTTCATACAGTAACCCAGGTGTACGCCACATTCAACACGTAGCAAGGAAGTTTTTCTCTCGTGAAAATGTCTGTTGTAACCGTTGAACCACTTGGAAAGAAGTCCTAATCGTGGGATTATCGGCTGAAGTTAACAGAAGAGTTACTGAGGCGATCGGGCAACCTGAGCATTACTCACGAGCGGGAGTGGTTGAACGTTTGCGCAGAATAATTTAGTCATGTCTAATGTGAAGTCAGGGGCGGAGTGATCGACAAGGTTGCCCCATGAAAGCGTGGTTGGTGTTCTTGTTCTGGCCGTGGCAAGGATATATGACGAACTCTAATGACAGCGAAACTGGGGTCTAGTGCTTCGTTTCGGAAAGGTCTGACAGGAAAGTCTATGGGAGTACGACAGCTACAATCAATTGGGAGTGGTGTTCAATTCGCATAAAATCCCCAAATTCCCTACCACCCACTAGTAACTGTGAGCTACTGATTATCAAGGAATCGTTGGTAACAAGTGTCACGGAATTGAGGTTTTATGTCTTTTTGTTAAATCGTCAGCCTATACTTTACCTGTTGGTTGCTCTAAACGCCAAACAGTTCGAAATGTTGACTATGTTAGGGTTCATTCCACCTGATCACTATTGTTTTCGTGGATAAATTGAGCTCCATAACTTCGGATATTTATGGAACATGGTGCAAAACCTGTGGTAGATTGTAACCTCAAGTTACCTGGGCGCTCCTGTAAATTCAGTGAAAAAAATAAACATAGGGATCAAGTGCACTCCAGCCACGTAAGCCATTACATATTCCTGTCATTTAGGCACATACTTGATTCTAACATCAATTTTAACAGGGCTGCTAAGAAATATACGAAATGCTTAAGCTTATCGCGATAAGTAGACCACCGTATTTTACTCGCCAATTCAAACAAACTTTTTGTCTAAATCTCTTATTGATCAGTGTAGTTTCTATTAAATCTCCTTTACCAAACGCCATAGAAGTTAAACCTTATGTGAGTAATTTGTCAGGCTCTTAATCATCTTCACAGGAGATACGGAGGTTGTTCTGTTTACTACTATCGACTGCCTTGTGATCAAGACACCTTAAAAAAATTGAAATCATTGACCTCATCTTACAGGTTAAATAAGGTTTTGAATATTAAAACAGTTTTAAGTTGATCACAGTCCATTCCAGATTTCCCACTCCCCAGAATTGTAGAGCACCCCGTCCTTACCAATCTGAGGATAATGCTTCCCAGTGTTCAACAAACTCAAGTCTCAAACAGTAGGATTGTCGAATTTAGAATACTGGCTAGGGCAAGAACGTAAACTAGTGCTGATGGTGATGAATTCTGAGTTACCACTGTCTTGAAATGAACATTCACAGGGATCAATAGTTTAAAGATTTTGCTTAGAAAAACTTCACATGTTCATTCATACTCTACGTCAGGCCTTCAGAAATAACAGTCGTAATCAAAAACGTGATTCGAACCTGTGGTAACCACGTTACTAATTGACACGTCTGTATCTTCACAAAATGATCATCATGTAAAAGGTACAAAACGAACCAACAATGATATGCTTTGGTTCATCCTACAAATGAATGGATATTCAACAGCAGATATGATGACTACACACGGAACGCACAACAGTAACAACTTTCAACTTATAAGTTTGTAATCTGATGAGAAAACTGAAGTAAAAAGGAAACTTTATGCGTCTACCAGTTGACTAGATGTGTTTTTCAATTTTTTAAAGTTTTTTTTTTCGCCTGTCGTATGGTTAACATGCCAAGTAGTGAAAAACTGAAGCCCGTCGAGCAAAAGTGCGCACAAACATGAGTTTGAAGAGTTTCTTGATGAAAGCGTTGGTTACTGCTCCGAAAAACACATACAGGAGCTTATGAGACACATCAGATAGAAGTCTGCCCGTAAATTTATCGCAGATGGTGGAATAGTTATATATATATATATATATATTTGAAGTGTTAAAAAGAGGGCAAACACTGAGTAGTGAACGATTTATTGTGACGTTTCAAATCCACACTAGGATCCGTTATCAAACATATATATATATGCGTGTCCCACAAGTATTTCAAGTAGGTTTCTAGCTACTTATGAGTAGTATAAATTATAACAATGAATAATGAACACTGAAGTGGCAGAAAGTTGTGCTAGACGTAACAAATGAACAATCAGAAATTCTTTTATTTCCGGTTCTCAGTAGGATTGCCATCAAAAGTCCAGGCATCAAGCGGACCGCCACCAAGAGGCATTCCGGGAGTGGTTGATGCTATTGTAACTGATCTGTTTGTTATTAAGTGAAAGAAATCTTGATTTGTTTGGACACAAGCATCGATTTCCCAAAAAAGTTCCTGCCATATGATGTAAAGAAAAAAACCCAATGGGAACCGTAGTTCAACACCAACAGACTCGTTGTTTTATCATAAAAGCAACTCACGGTTGAGAGTATCAACTAGCTTCCCTACAAGTATTCCTGCTGAAGGTTTTGTGGAGATATGCGCTGTTTTTCCTTTCGAAAGTTGAGCAAATAAAAAGATACATATGGTAGATGTTGGATCTCCAAAGTAGACACACATATAGTAACACAACCTAAACTCACATATCAGTGAGTGATATGAATTTCTAGAAGAACTCTGGGGGATATATATCTGCAGTGTTCTCCGCGACCTGTTGGTGTAATAATTGATAACGCCGTGTTTATCACTTTTCGCTCATTTAAAACCCCAGAGGACCCAGCTTTTCTTCACTTGGAGGTTTTAATATCAGACTGACACCCTGCGCCATATACACATAAGTACATTGTTCTTAACCGATGAACAATGAGTTACGTGTGGTAGATCCCCGATATCGAAGAACAAACTGAATTTTATCTGAAAATTCCACAGCTTAAATTCGTCAACAAGGTCAACGTCTGGACAGGGTAAACGACTTGAAGAACGTAACAGTGAACTGGTGAACCAACAGACCGAATTGCGACCATTGAAAAGCAGTAGGTGAATAGGCGAAAAATGACAAAAAGACCATTGGACCATAAGCTTCACGCTGCACCTTTAGGCACTAGTCGGCGAAATCTTTAGTCCGAGGTAGAGCAGCCAAGCCAAGACGAAAGCAGCGCACAACCTTGTGATGCCTGTTGAGTGTTTCAAAATTTTCAGTCAAACAGAATCACTGTAAGAGTGATTTGGTTCCTGTTTTGATTTATTAGTTATGTGTAAGTGGTCTAATCGAGACTCGAGATGACAAGTTACGTGTTGTGAACAAATCCTTATTCACTGAAACATCCACCCGCTACACACCATTTGAGACTGTGTGTCTAAGACCGTTAGTGAGATTCATGGTGTGAACAAGTTTCCTAGTAACGGAGTAAAAGTTGTTACACGTGGTCGAAAGATGTTCGTGAAATGTACTAAGTCCAGCCAACTAATCAGTTTTAGCGAAACCGCCGACATGTTGTTTTGTTTAGTCTTATTAACTTCTCATGCTTTTCAAGTAGCGCGATTGTTATGCCGACTTTCGTGTTCTAGTTTCATCACAACGTGAACGAAGTGGAAGCCAATTTGTCCAGACGACTTAAAATGACCCAGCCAGACTATGTTCGGCCACTACCGGAAGAAATTTCAAGCGCGCCTATCCTGGCAAACGAGTTACGCGTAAGTTTCGAATACTGTTATTCCGATGCTTGTTATGCACTTCACATTTCTTAAATAAAAAAGCAACAAACGTCTACGTTCGATGCATTTAGTGGATCATTTTGAAAGAAGGGGTGCCGAAGACCATTGGCTCTAAATAAGGAGTGTCTAGGATCGTCCAGCCTCAGTGAAGTCACTAAAGTGACAAATTAACAACCTTGAAGTTTGAAAACCGATTTTATGTCCACAACTAAATGTATGTCACGTAGGCGAAATAGTCTGATGGCATGGCCCGGTTATTATCGACAGTTACATTTCTCAAGCCAACAATACATTTGTCAATCATTGCGTTTGTTGAATTAAGTTGTTAAACCCTGGAACACTTACGTTCAAAATTACTGTCTTGTCTAAAAACGAAACTTCGATATATGTGTAATTCACCGGTGTTGTGTCGGTAACGTAGAGGTCAGTTGCAGCCAAACAACAGTATTGTGTTCTGGCAGGAGGAACAAACGCGCGATAGAAACTTTAGGTTAAGGCAGGCGGGCATATCTGTACGGTGAGTCGGTAAACCATCCAATGGCAGTACAGAAGTGTAAACAAGGTAAGGGGAAATCGACCAATCAGGAAAGTCATATGACTTAATCCAATCAGACACACACGTGACAAGATTAAACGAGCACTGGTGTACCATGGCTGATGAGTAATGTAAACGGGCCTGCCACACCGAACAGGACAACAACCAAATTCACAGAACTTTTGCTGGAATTCTTACCAATCCACGTTCAAAAAGATGCAACTGAAATTGTGGAATGTAATTTCTCAATAAGTTCATTCGGTTGTTTGACAAAATATAAGTGGCGAAGAAATTATTCTTTGCATGTTTCACCACCAACGCGCACGTATGCGAGTGGAGGGCGTGTACAGTGGCAATTAGTCGGCTGGGGCTGGTGACAGCAAACGAATCGGGATTGAAAATCATCCAACCACTGGAAGGTGAGAACATAATAAGTTGATCAATTATTATGTCAAAATGACTGCAAGTGAGTTGAAATACGGAAAGAATAATGGCATAAATGGATAATCAGTGTGATGAATAATTCATCTGGTATGCAAACAGATATGAAACTTGCGATAATCTAAGAGAAGATAGCCAAGTTATATGCTACCTACCATTCTTTAGTCTAGTGGATCAACTTTTTGGCTGTATTGTGCCGGTCCTAACAAGTGGTTGTCAATCGCCTCGGCTGTATGAACCAGTACCACACTGATAATACTGCTAAACTCCACGGTTATGTCGATGACGATTGGAATCCTTTTGCTTAACTTAAACATCATAGGCATTTTCTAGCAAATGCTCCAGAACGGCTTTGTTAATGAGTGTGATGATATATTTACTAGGAGGCATTGAATACTGTTCGGCAAAGCGTTTGTATCTAACAGAAGTGAAAACAAGTTGATGCAGACGGACAACGACAAACTGAGCAGCTGTACAACTGAATGCAGAGCAGATGACTACGAGAAACACATTACCCTTTGAAATAGCAATACAATTTGGCAAGCTGATTTCCCCTTGTATCGGTAAGTAACGATTCTTGAGGTACAGCTAGACTTGCTGTTGCTAAAAAAACACTCTGAAATCTATCTCAAAGGCAGTTCAGTCGGCCAGAGATAGCAGTACACTCTGTGAGTCAAAAAATTCCTAACTTGGCACTAATCGTCTCTAAGTCATTTACCGCTTTTTGTCCTAAATAATCCCTTATGAAAGAACTTTTATTCTCAGCCATATTAGTCAGATTATACTACACACCTGATATGATTAATCTGAAGGTAGAGACCTAGGAAAACGGACTAAATTTTGATGACTGAATCAAACAAAAAGGTCTGCGAGTTCTCAATTAACCACAACTCATGTCGCATCTTTGATTTCCATTTACCTTCATATCCCGTTACCATGTTTGAATAAAGTTATTCATAAAAGATTCGAATTATTTTCTGTTGGCCATTTTAACTGGGACATTTTTTCTTTAGTTGTAACAGATAACTAGTAAAAGTTACAACATCATTAGCCCTGCTGAAAATTTTAATACAAGTTTTTTCAAATATTCCAATATTACACTTCATGTACTTCTACCAGGAACACTTAAATCACTTCATCCATCTGTGGGGAAGGACGGGACAACTGTTGGAAGACAGTAGACGTGTGGTTCCGGTTCATTTGCGCCTAGGAGGCGTGCAAAATGGGCTGAGCGTAAACACTGAATCCAAAGGAGCTGTAATGGCTCGAGCTTTGCTCACTTTGGCCGGACCGAATTATGAACTTGCCGAAGGGGAAGAAGTTCGGATTATCAACAACAGCGACGATCCTCACTTCTGGAAAGTACATACAAGCAGTGGGATTGCAGAAATACCGTCTGTGTGTCTGTGGATCTCGGATCCTGATTTGGAGGCGGTTAAACGTGCAATCAAGTAAGTCTTACGGTGGTAGATATCTATCAGAAAGCATAGCTCCATTTACGTGGTTGATATGATTTAACCTTTTCCATATTGGACTTATGTTTCTATTCGGTTAGCGCTATAAAATGATCTTCTAATAATGATGATGATTGTGACGCTTGTTATGAAGGTTTATGATAAGCTGGAATGCCCCATACACACAACGTACATATAGTGGTCCTCTCTCAAATAAACTATTGATGGAACTAACTACAAATGATCACTTACACAGCGTAGACATTGTAGCCCACCTATCGTAAGCACATAAGACACAATTAACAAACATACTTGATTAACTTGAAAAGGGTACAAACATCTGTTTATACAATCTAACTGTCCCGTGAATACTGTGTGGTTGATACACCATTTTCACGCCGTTTACAAAACGTTCTTATTGTCGAGAAACTTGAAACAATTCGTCCTCTTGATGAACTTGTATAAAACAATAAGAAGACACAATTCATGTGATGTTATCTGGAGTAACATTTCATACATTCTGATCACACATGGAAAGTCTATAGGAATGCGACACCTGCGGTCAGATGTAGGTGATGTTCAATTTATATGAAAACCGAAATCCCCTACTACTCATCACTCATTTTGAACGAGTCAAAATCTCACATAGAGGAAGTCATGACTTAAGGGATTAAATAGATGGACACAAAAAACTGGAAGTCAAAATTGTGGGAATGCCGATTACCAGGATAGCCGCAGCGTCAACATAGATTGTTTTTGAACAAACAGGAGTGAACTGTGACGTCTAATAGCCAAAGCCTCAGCAAACTGGAGTATGTCTTTCCGTCGCTCCAAAAGGTCACCGAGAATGCGTCAAGAACTTTGGCTTTATGTCCTGTTTGTATTATGTGCCTTGCAACCGGTGATGCGGGGTGCCATCCATCGACATCTACACAGGTGACTGGCCTTTCTGAGTTTCCAGTCATCTGGGAACATGCTCTTTAATACGAACAGGTAGTTCTCCGGAGAACATCACATGACTTACGTCTTCTCATTGTTTTATTCAAGTTCTTACTGTCATTGATGGTAGTGTGTTCATATAGCCTACCTGTACAGTGTAATGATTCCGGTGGGATACGCAGGAACATTATCAGCTATCGACTAAAAAGTTTTTTCTGTTGACGGTCACAATCCATATTATCTATGAGAAACGTACCTGTTCAACGCTACCATCCTATCATGGTGTCATTCTGTGTTTGTACTGTTTGAAATGTTTGAAAAATCCCCAGGGTGGTCATCAAAGAAATGGTGTGGCGAACAAGCTCGTTTTCGGCTATTCATCATCAGGGCAATTACATGACACTGAGTTGTCAGGGTGAAACGAACAAAAACGGATAGCAAGTTCAAGTGAGGTCAAACATGTCATATGCACACACGAAGATAGCGATTACGTCACAATTATGACGTAACTGGGACCGTGGAGCTTTGATCGGTCGTGGTGTTGGTGGTTCGCTATGGCAATTTCAACGTCTGAACAAAGCGGTTCTGTGCACACAAGAGTGGATTATTTCGTCGGATTCCGATCGTTTCAACTGTTACCAAAATTTGGCATCTGACAGTTTTTTAGTGACCACCGTTGACTCGGTAAATCGAGCGAAAAATGGGGTCCAGGTTGACAGTGTGATGTGTATCAACAAGGTGTGCACCAATTGCGCTGGTAATTGTCCTGGTGACTCCGATATTCATCCAGGCTGGATGATGCTGATGGATACGTTCAGATAAGCGCCTGGCTGTAACTAACTACTTCCCTGTAGCCTGAAGTGTAACACAATGTGTTTGTTCGATTGTCCAATCAGAATCAAAGAACGTAAGTTATGGCACCTCTGAAACCTAATAAGTCAATCGTTACTGAGGTAGATGTTGATACTCTTTTGAGTCTTTTGTCGTAACGGTTTTTTGGAACCATGACTATATTTTGTACACGCACTGAGGACCATTCCATATATCCACTCATTTATTGAGTGTGGTGTCCAAGGTTTGATTGATTAATTTAATTCCATTATCACCTCGTATGCCCGGAGGTGTTTCAGTCCCGTCTCCTCTATTCGCAGAATTTAAGGCACTTGCTTTGTCGTTACAGGTAATAAACAAGCCTTCAATGTTTCGTCCACAGCACAGATTTGACTAGTGAAGACGTGGTGGCAAAATGGCAGAAATGGTTCCTTCTGCGGTGTGCTCATATTTTCTGCGTTCCGTGCCACAACTTTGATACGCTTTATGTTTGTAACGTTAATTGTAATGAACATTGTGGATGACTTTCAACTTGAAATTAGTCAAATCCCCGACTACTCATCAGTAATCTAAAATATCGCCTAGCAGGTTTAATGAGATCGGAGATTTCGACCTGTCTAAAAAGTCCTAATCGCGAAGTTATCGATTGGAGTTAACAGACAGTAACTGTGTCTCTTATTGAGACGATCGGGCAACCTGATCATTACTCATAAGCGAAAATGGTTGCGTGCTCACATATGATAATTCGGTCGTGCCTAACGTGAGGTCAATGGCGCAATGGTAAACACGGTTGCCTCATGAAGTGTGGCCGTGGTTCTAGTCCCGGTCGTGCTAAGGATATGTACTACTGACGAGCTACTCAGTCAAGAGCGAAACTCGGGTCTAGTGCTTCTGCAGTTCCGAAGGGGCCGACTGGAAAGTTTACCTGCATGCGAAGGCTGTGATCAATTGTGAGTGATATTCAACTTAAAATCAATCGAATCCCCGACTACTCATCAGTAATGACAGAACCGACGTTTTTTCCTATAAGATAGATTAGATATCGATATCGGAATATTGATATGCGGAATAATCAGACCAACTGTCTCGCTTTGAGTGAGCTCCAGATTTCTGTGAGCTGTCTAGGAGAAAGCAGAACCAAAGAAATCCTAGGATTGTGACCCATGGTTTGATATAAAGGGAGGTCTCTTTAGAGTACGAAATTGTTAAGGATGCTCTACGGGATCGGACGAACATGGCCATTTTAGGGGTTCATGTGGGGATACTCCAAGTGAACGTTACACAAGTCTGGGGTTAATCTAAACAAACTGTGAGACAAACGGGATTAGTTAAATAGAATAGTGAACACAAGGTGACACAATGAATGCAAATGGATGAAATACTGAACGGTGTAAAAAAAAGTATTACCGCAACGTACTTTGGCTTTCGGCAGTATGCTTCACTGCTTTTGGCCAATGACAGTGACACGTTTTTGAACTCCGAATAAGGACGAAGTGTAAAAAATGAGTAACTCAAAGTAAAGTCATCGAGCAATCCAATGCAATCAAATCCGAAATCCTTTCCTCCGAAATGGAACTTCCACTGTTGACAGATGTGCAATGCGAATGAAGTAAACAAACAAACTGAAAATAGCATTTGTCTACATTGAACGAAAACGCAGAAGAAACGAGATGACCACACAAGACATCGTTTGTTCAAATCAAATTGGGCATTTCCCCCCGCCCCTCGAGAACTTGAGGCAGATTATGTGTGAAAATAAATCAATATGTGAAATTACATGTAATACGCAGTACATTGGATATCCATTTTTTGTATCTGAACCCATTTACAGGTCACCCATTACAGTGTTTTCCACAGGATTCATAGAAAACCTACAGATTACGAAAGGTGGGAAAACTTGTGCTGTGAACAAGAGTGGCACAAGGGGTGTCTATTCAGAAAATAGCCACAGTAAATATACGCCTCAAAATCACCTCGAACACAAACAGTCCTACACATATACCAATACTCCCGGAAGCGGAGTGCATTCCAGTGTTCCTTCTTGTATTTCACTCTGGCGACTTCACATAAACAGTTGCCTGCGCCTGTCTACTCAAGAGTATTGTGTTGTCCTTCATCCTCGTTACGGATGCACATCAGAATGTGTGTTGGACGGTTTAGAAAAGAAAGATCGACCGCGAGATTGTTTCGGTTTCAGAAGGTCAGTGATGGAAAGACTGCGAAAGAGAAAGTGAGATGGTATTGGACGAAAAGGAAACCCAACTACTGTCCATCACGCACACAACAATCGCGTTGCAACATACAACAGACGACAGCTGCCTAGTTTCGACACTGAGAGGTGGAGAATAGGTTCAGTTTACTATAGTGATTCTGATGATCACGTTACCTGAATAAGTGTTCGGGTGTCCCGAGTATGTGCGGCCCAGTCTGCCTTTGAATTCTATCCCCGCTGACGAAGTTTATAACAGACTCTGGCAGGTTATTTTAGAATGAATATGTCCGGATGCTAAGAGTTTACTTTGTAGGTCAGATGGTTAATTAGAAAGTCATTTTCGCTAGACATGAGTAATTTTCTTAAGGTATATTAAGATTGATATGGAATTCCATACACTAAATTCAAACCTCTGATATGCCAGTAGTGCGTTTACAACTGTCCTAGTTCACACAGTCTACTTCGGTAGAGCTGAAAAAATTATGTACCAACTGGTTTCAACTGTCTATATTGGGCTTTAAATAGGTGTTCATGTAGAAAATGTATCTAAAGTTGCCTTGCAACTCGCCTTCCCAACAATATGGTGTTTTCTATTGTCTGGTTCACTTCGAACTTTCGCCGGTTTTTTTTTGGACCTACTCATCACTAGACGTTCGGATAGCATGTTACAGCGCTCAGTCCGCCGCAAAGCGATGTGGAGTGACCAATATCTTCAGTTTTCCAGCTTTTTTTCCATTGCATACAAACGGGGATTGATTAAACCACTACTTTGTAGAGCCAGGCGTATTTGTACACCTGACGAACTACAGATAGAGCAGGAATTGCTCAGACAAACCGTACTCAAAAATGGACACCCCAGTAAATTAATCGGGGCACATAATACGGCGAAAAAGAGCACTAAGCATACACGTTTCAAAAGAAGGATGTTTTCCTATGTTTGCCATCCAAAGGTGACCGTCTAGCTAACGACACAAGGAACAAGTTAAAGTCTGTTCTGGCTCGAACGTATGCGGCTGCGCAGTTGCGCTTAGTTCAAACCGCTAGATGGCCAGTTGTCCACAGTCGTGAAATTAGTTTATCGAACTCCTGTCTCCCATGTTGTGTGCCAGTTTGCTTGCAG
The DNA here is from genome assembly GCA_013368495.1 of Paragonimus heterotremus. NCBI lineage: Eukaryota > Metazoa > Platyhelminthes > Trematoda > Plagiorchiida > Troglotrematidae > Paragonimus > Paragonimus heterotremus. The sequence continues at coordinate 32,953 of LUCH01000720.1, read as the reverse complement.
TTGCAGTGACGTTTAGATAGGCTAAAAAGATCGACAACTATCACAGCGAGTCGCCGAACACATCCCGAAATGGTTGAAACAGCCGACGATACACCAACTTCAACTTGGTGAACTGACTGTTCAAAGTCCTACGTCATCGATTGTTAAACACCTCATGACAACATGTCACCAAGTTGACCCATTAAACTCATTCAAAATACTGTTGCGTAATCGGAACTCCAAGTTACTGGCTTTCTGTGAAGCGATGCTCATCTGAACTTACCAGCCGACGTTATGCGCACAAAGTGGTTGAAGCAACCTGCCAGGTTGCCGTAGTCGTGATTATGTAATAATTGGTAGGCTTGTAGGCGTGCATAGTATTTGTATGATGCACATAGCTGGCATGTTTTACGTTTGCGACTAGTGAGAGTGAATGAAGTGTTAACATATCGCAATATTTCTTCTTTCTCCTCCAATGAATTGGTTAAAGAAAACTCAGTGTTTCACTATTGGTGGTGTTAAACGGGAACTCGTTGTCCCCCCGCCCAAAGCAAGCCCTAAGATGGACAACTTTGAATAACTTGAAACATTCTTTTCCCGTCAAAAATTTGAATAAA
>LUCH01000720.1:15935-30557 GCA_013368495.1 Paragonimus heterotremus | reverse complement strand
GTAAAGATGCAGCGAAATTTGTCCGGACATAAATCGTGTAATATCAGCCTACTGTCTTCTTTATTCAAACTTTGAATAAGCCCCCTTAGTCGAAGAAATGAAAAATTTCCAAAAACAAATTACTCACTTAAGAGTTGATCTTGTTGTTCCCCTCACACTCAGTCGGGTCCGAAGATCAGTGTAGGCGGTCACGTTTTGTTATACAGTGGGGTCTGTGGTTGAAGCTGACACGATTCGCGTTCTCAACGAGTTACAACAATCACAAAGCCAGCTTTCCGTCTTCGGCAAGTTTGCGCCAGTAAACGTATGCTGTTTAAAATGAGACTTTTTACAAAATTGCTTCACTTAAAACAGTCTCACATGGTTGTCATTACATACATGGAGAGTCCTCGGGACTGGTTGTCAAAACAGATACCCGGTGGATCTCAGCTAGGTGTAACAGCCGCAGTTTACCACCGTCAGGTTTACATTTGCCCCTCGAATAGGTGGCTCGGGTTAGTAAAAAACAACCGAGTGTTGATGGTTCCTACAGAGCTATTTTCTTTAACATCACCGTCAACTGTTCAGCAACTCCGCGCAAAAACCGAATTGTCGATAGTGTCCAACTGTTCACCCCCTGAGGCAAACGAATTCTTTAGGTTCTCGTCGGTTTTTTTAAAAGCACTTCTCGATAACTTCGTGATCAGAATTTCTCAGCCACAATGAAGTGACTGACCTCACCGGACTGAACACTACTTCAATTATCAATTAGAACAATGAGATTAAGGTTTTTCTTAATTGGAATTCCCGGAGAAACCACACTTTAATACTCTCATACTCTCCATAAAAATACCACCTGTTTTATTGATAGCGCCGCTGTATTCAGTCCACATTTATCGATCTGCTGTTTGCATTGGTCCCTTTTAAGATTTTAAACAACGATGAGTTCTTCTGTATAACGTCCTATTGAATGTTGTATTGTGTTTTGTTACCCACAGCGCTCGGGAGAAATGCGTAGAGGCATGGGAACTTGTGACAGAGCGAACCCGTGAAAGACTCCGAGCTTTCTACACGCGCTTGTTGAATCATTTGGCCGATAATGAGGTCAGTCTACTTCACGATATGTTCCGCGTTCCAGTTTATTGGCGTATTGCTCTTTCTCTTTTGTTTAGACTACTGAATGTTTTGTTGCTTAAAAGAAATATCCAAACCAAATTTCGAGGTCTATAGTGTACAGCTCATAAGATTGAGAGAATGATCGAGATAGGTGAAGTATTAAATTTATTTGTCCGATATGGTTTAAAAATAGAATAATGTCCACTCCAATAACGCCCACCGACCTCGACAAAGACCAACCCGTCAATAAGGGCTACCAGAAGAGCGCCTGATTTTTGTTGACTTTGTGTTGAAGCTAAAAAAGACGTTCCAACACTACATGTATGTGGCGTGAGCAATATTTTCCGGAACGTTTCCTAGGTCATCGCTGCCTTGGCTGCATTTCTTTGTATTCAGTGCAATGGGAACGGTACGGCTCTACTGTACTGCATATTGAACTGCTGTGTGATTAGTCAATAGGATTTTTTTCGTCGAAAACAATGAGGCATCAGCTACTAAGCGTAATCAGGACGATCAGTGGCATTCAGAGATGACGCATCTGTCACACCAAGGGAGCCCAACCTCCTCCTTTTTGCTCAAGTTTTGGCGACACTCTGACAGACACGTTTGAAGAAACGAAGGATTGAAAGTTGGCGGACGGCTTTTCAAGAGATGGAGTAAGACAATGCTGCCCACTTTATGGCATCTGAACAGAGGTCGAAAACCTTACATAATCAGTATCGTAGTGGAAACAATAGCGTATGCATGTAGTGTGACATACTTATGAAAATCACGGGTATAGTAATCAATGGAGGCAGAATCCATACATTGTTTGAATACGCATGTTCTCAGTACTATGAAACCCGGCAGTAACTAATACTCTAATCAATAACCGTTCTTGTTGTTGTATCTATCCGTATATCCTATATATTCTGATGTTTTACGTTCATGACTGAAGAGAATAAACGAAATGTTAACATCTCGTGATGCATGTCTTCTATCGTTATTAGTGAACTGGATCAAGGGAACTCAGTGTTTTAAGCAACCAATACATCAATAATATCTAAGCCAAGCGTTAAGAGTGCCGGATTCACGGAGGCTTTCCCGACTAAGCTCTTTGTTTGACCGAATAATTAAGACAAAGTCAGGTTGAATTCACAACTTCCTTTTGTTCCCCCAAAACTTTACCTCGGTCAACCAACTGTTCGGAGTGACTGATTAGCTAAAACTTACATACCGTACGTACATCTTTTCAATGAGTCTGATAAGTCAATACGATTTTCTTTCTATACAGACTGTGTACTACAGCAGTAAGAATGTGATGCAACATTTTATGGATGATCTGGACAACCTTGATCCATCATCAGATGCTGCAGGTTTGGAATTGAAGCGCGCTATCGACAGATTCCAAGACAAATTACAATTGGTTGAACGTAAGTTCACAGTTGTACACATATTCGCTTGTATACTATAATCTGGAATAATGTTATCGAGTAATTTACCGGAAATCTTGGGATATATGGTATCTCCTTAGTCTGCGTTCACGTTTTTTGTGTGAAGCTAATGGACAAGACTAGACCTGTTCACCACTGTTATGAATGCACTAAATCAGCGTGACCAAGAGACACTTTCAAAGTGGATTCGACTATATACACTGTACACTTGATTCTAAACAAAATGTATCCAATGAAATTGGAGTGAAATAGTCTTAACTCATTCGACTGTGAATCTGTTTTGGACAACTAATATGGGCTTCTCTGATCACACATGCGGAAGGTGTTGACAGTCTGCTAGACCGACCGCAGTGAAGCATATTTTGCCCATCAAACACCTTGATGTGCTCTCTGCTATATGACTCCTTTTTAGTAAGGAATACCACAGTTTTCGGAAAGTATAAGATATTGCACGCTGTACATACGGATAAATGTTACCAAAAGCCTGATCAAACAAAATACGTTTCACTGATGAGTAGTAGGGGTCATGAGAACGACAAAGTAGCGAACAAGACTTGTTTTCTGTGTTTGATCATCAGGCCAATTACAACACAATAAATATGAAAACAGTAGCTGGAGTGAGTCAGAAAAACGGTCAATAGAGGTTATGGATGGCGTGTTTGCTATCAGTTACGTAAACAGCGTGTGATTGCGTAACTGATAACACACGCTGTCCATAACCCTTATTGACCGTTTCTCTTACTCACCCCAGTTACTGTTTTCATATTTATTGTGTTATAATTAGCCTGATGATCAAACACAGAAAACAAGTCTTGTTCACTATTTCGTCGTTCTCATGACTTCATTGGGTATTTTCGAGCGCAGTAGTAGGATTCTTTGGTTTTATACACATATTGAACGTCACCCACAAATGATCGCAGCTGTCACATTGCCATAGACTTTCTACTCGATCCCTTGCCAAAAGAAGCACTATATTTAAGTTTCACTCTCATCCGACCTCGTCAGTAATGCATATCCATGTCATGGCCGGGACTAGAACTCCGGCCACGCTTTCGTGAGACAACTGTGTTGATCGCTGCGTCACTGACCTCACACTAGACACGACACAATCATCATGGCAAGGAAATGCACTACTGACGAACTCTAATAAGAACAAAACTCGAGTGCAGTGCTTCCTTTCGAAAGGAGTCGACTGGAAACTTTATGGGAATGCGACAGCCACGACCAGTTGTGGGCGATGCTTGATGTGCATGAAAATACGTTTTGTTGGGTCGGTAAACTTGCCTTTTCTTTAACGTGTTGTCATTTGCCAGCGCTAATAACACCGTTCTGGTTATACTCAACGAATAAATTAAAGTCAGCTGGATAGATACTGTTATTATTCATGGAAGTTTCACCTTTATTTGCGTTCATGTTCGCCAATATGTTGTAACTTGGTATGTGGCCTACGAGCGCGTAAAACAGACAACGGAATAACGGTTAGTGGAATGGTAGATAACGGAACGACGTTCAACGGTTCTGAACGACGGACTACGAAATATGCAAGATTAATACGAATCTACCCGGCCAACTCAACCACCCAATGTCAACGTATGAACACAGAGAGAAGACAGGCCACCGAACAGAGCCACCGAACAGAGCCACCTTATGTCACTCAATCCGAAGACAAGACGGTCACAAACTAGACCACATTTAAGGGGTTTGTGACCAATCAGAAAACAGGGACAGAAGTGGACCAGACAAAGATCTAGACAGTACCTTGATGTCTCAATCAAAGGACGTGCGTGTGTGCGGGGCGCCAGACATTGGCACAGAGGTTGAGATCGCACGTGATGGGTGAAGTGGCACATGACCGTGCCGACTATGAAGGTCACTACAATCAGTAGTGAGTAGGCCACTGCGATGGCAAATAAAACGGTATTTTCGGGGAATTGGGTTCTTCCCCGACATTGTACATACGAGAGTCCAAGCAGTAACGGTGCGTCCATTCTTACTGCTGGTAGTCTTGGGTGACATGCTTGACGAAGGTTATGGAATGTTGACTCTAATAAATTTTCCGGGATTGATAATTACTACGGTTAATACACCTGAAAGACAATGAGCTCCAAGGTCTACTTTGTCACCGTAGAAATTGCACGACATGCACGCACACTTCTTGCAGACTGTTGCGATCTACCGCTAAAACCGAATGAGAGTAGAATACTCGACAAGACTACTGTGGCACCGAAATAACACAGTTGGTTCGGCCTTAGGTGGTACGCGCAGTGGGAACAAGAGGCATGTGAACGATTAGTTATGGCGACTGATATTGTTATCGCTACAGTTATGGATAATTTGAACGAAACAGTTAGAACACGAAAACTGGTAGATGCAAGCATTTCGTATTGACCCGTCAGTATGAAATTTACAATATGAAACGGTTTTTTTTTCGTTTTGATGTCGAACAGTTAGAAGACATGCATGCAACGCGTGTGAAACGATTGATCCGTTGGTGGTTAACGCATCACGGATAAACTAATTATTGTATGCCCTCATATTTGTTATCACTATTCGACTGCTTGGGGATTATTTCAAATTTAGTCATCTGTGCCTAATTTTTCACACGTACTACAGATAACGATTTCAGGTCTGTCTCTTGTGAGTCAGAAGAACAATCATAAATGTCTGCCTGTCAACATCCACCGATGTTTGTGGTTTATCCATACCACGAGAACTAGGGCATGTTGTGTGTTTAATAGTTAGGTTTCAGCAAGTTTGGGGATACGTCCCAATGGCTTGGAGAATGAGTCATGGATAATTGATTCAGCCACTAATTTGGATTGGGTGCCTCAGTCTGTATGTCACCAGATTTGGCCCGTCGGCCTTTATGAATATACCAGGCGCTTCCGGTTAATTTCTCACGCCTTTCCGAGTACCCTGCCTGATGTGAACATATTTTCAGTCATCAAAACGACAGATAAGATAATCACTGTCGTGAAGCAAGAAAGTCGGTCCAGACTTAACCAGAAGGCTTGTAACGGTTCATCACCTGTTACCAGTTTCGGATCTCTAACCATTTTCGCGAGGACCACTTGTTCAACGGTATGTATAATTTTCACGTTGCGATCAAGTGCCAGTTTAGTTCACGTCACATATGATAAACAGAGAGGTCCACAATCCAATTCACAGCATCTTAACGGCCACTCAATTGTGATTTTATTTCACAGTACCATCAGTTTTCCTGTAAATTAAATGACACTTAATTTGAACCATTTTCAGGAGGTAAACAGCCCCGAGGAGGTATTGTCTTGCGTGAACAGGACATTGTATCCATGCACAGTCCGCTGCTACGATTTCGAGATCATGAACATCAAATGGCCAGCCTGAACGTACAATCACAATTTCTGGGGAAACATATGGCCAGTTATCTGCATGAAATTGATATCGACCGCCGGCGAGTGGATAATGAGCTGGCGCTGATGAGGTAAGCAGTTCGGATACATTGCATATTTGAACTGGAAGCGGTGCTACCGTTTAACAACTGTCAATTGACTAAACATACAGAAGAACAACATTGGGATTGTTTTGATTGTTAAGTAGATCACCTAAGTCTCTGTTGCTTTAGAAATAATGGACAACACGAAGTCATTTCAATTAATGAGCAATAAAAACAATGATGATAATAATAATAACAATGAAATCGTCCGAGCAGATTTCGACGCACCCCTACAGAAGCTTACTACAAACGAGCAGTACATAGAAGAAACCAAAATGGCCGGGATTCAAAGGTTGTTAGGTTGTAATCAGGTCGGTTTTCTGAAGTGTACAAGGGAGAGCCGGTGTTGTTGCGCTGCAGTGGAAAAAAATGATAATAAAGAGTGTACCCAGAGTGTATCGTTTACTATGGCAATCTGATTCAATCAGGTAACAAGAGTCCGAGTTAGAAAAGCAACCATTACGGTGCAAGTGACCTTGGCGAATCGAAGTGGACCAATCAGCTTGAAGGATGAAGAGCGCGTCACATGAACACAGGCGTGTGTGAAGGAGATGAAAGGAATACCAATGCATCAGGTGTGCACGTCACTTGTTCCGGGAGATGTGCAATCCTGATACCGTGAAAGTTGGAAACTAACGTCTTCAGTAGCTTTTGTAGTGAAAGCCAGTTTTAAAAGGGTTCCATGGAACAGTCAGTACAAATGAATTCGTCATCCAAAACTCGTAAAAAAACAGTTTTTCCACTAATCCCGTCCAAAAAAGACAACGTGTGTCAACTGGTTGGATTGCACCTGAAGTGCTGTGGCACCATTGGCCATGTCTTGAAGACCGCGGTTATCCACCCTATAGATTGGGCAATGAACATCATGGTTTGTTTCATAATTACCATTGTGTTAATATGAACATGGACGAAGAATAATGTTCAGTGCCCACCGAACTGAGAGTCACTCTGTTCTCATGGTCACTGAGCACGCACCACAATCGATATGCTATGCTGATCCGCGGTCACCAAGCGACAGGACAGTTTAACATAGTCAGCACAATCTACTGTAAGACATTTGGTAATGAGGCGACATGGTAGGTCCAACAAAGAAGTCCCAAGCCCGTTCGTAATTGAAACCAAAACTCTTGTTACGACAGATAGACTTTATTGTCATCAGACCCCGTCAGTCTGTTTCGTGTGCCCAATATCAATTTAGAGCAGATAAGCCAAAAGTGGTTCTGATATGAAGTAGATAATTTGTGCGTTATGTGGTGTTGAATAGGTTGTTCAGAAAAGTCAACAACACAATGTGATATTGGAAAAGTATCTTTGTTTCCAACAGTTTGGCTGATTCGTCACAACACATCTTCAGCCAAATGACTACACAAGTAAAACATGTCAATAGAAAATTACTTCGATAACAATGACTGTGTTTTAACTATTTACGTCCGGTTACCTACTGATTACAATAGTTCACTACTTCTGGCACTAATCTCTATGTGTGTTTCTTGACGTGATTCTTCCAAAGGATAGATAAAGTCTTAAGTGACAATGATGAGGTGAAAATTTGTCAGACAAACACGATCGACTTGTACGCGTCAACCGCCAGACTAGCACCTGGGCATGTGTTAATTTGTGTGTATGTTCAGCGTTGAGTTGACGATGCTTAACAAATGATTTTCTCTTTAGTCCCTCTCTCTGTCGAAACCGTGTCTGCCTATTTGACTAACGTGAATAGTGTCTTATGTGTCCAGGGAGTTAAAACGAGCAAAATACATCCTCTACCATCTGTTCCAACGTCACCATACTTAGCGCAAATAGCCGTCTACTCTTATTAAACTAACTATCTTCAGGGAATCGCTGCTTCAAACACATCAAGGCCCTAACCATTATTTTCCGTGGTTCTGGATGCCGGTACTTGAAATCATAGCACACACTCCACAAACGGAGAGGAATTCAGAACAGTCGACTCCGCTTTATCGAAGTCAGTCAGCCTCATCATCAATTGATAACCATGCGGAAGTTAACCAGCGGTGTAAAATGTAAGCTTAGCAATGCGGCAAGCACTACCCGATTGCAGAGCCCAGCGGTAGATTGGCAACTAAAGCCCACACCGGTGAGATATCGTAATCCAAAGCCCAGTGCTGGTAAGATTAAAGCAAACACTGAACAGTCATCGAGATTTCTCACAGCAGCCCGTAAACTCTCTTACCAGGCTGACCTGAAATCCCAACATACTCGGGTGTGTACCTATCTGTTTACACAATTAAATCTCTCACTTTGGCAAACCGTTTGTATCACTTCTTCAGAACTACCTGGCAAAGTTATAAGATGTTCGTACCAAATCTAGTACGAATGAATTCAAACAGTTTGGGCGTTGTGTTTAACATGTTATTAATATATGGATTGAGAATAACACATTGTGAGCAAGCCGTAATATTATAAGTTTTAACCACTTCGGGTGGTCATCCTCGAAAGTGTTGTAATCGAAATCACATTAACAAAGGAAAAGAGGTCACGTGCGTTTTGTCGTGGTTAGATCAACCTGTGCGGCATCTGAACTGATTGGCCGAATTCCATGTCCATTTAGTGGAGGTGAGACCGACGTAGATAAGATACGTTTGTGTCTAGTGTTATTTATCCATCCATGTCACACTGCAGACAGGGGTTTGCTATCGCTACGATTAACGCAAACGTGTTGTGTGTAAAGGGTGAGAACTTCAGCGCAGTAGCGCTCCGCATGGGAAGGCAGACCCTTGCGAATCACTCGAGCTTGATCCAAACCCACGTTGTGATTTTCTGACAGTGAATGTAGTGCGATGGTCGAATGCTTCTTTAGCTTCCGAGGTTGATATGCGTCCTTAGGAGGAAACCTCGTCTGCCTCTTATGTTCGGCAAAATGTACTTTCGGTTGTCTGCTTGTTCCTCCAATGTAGCTGGCATTGCTGTCACCGCATTTCATTTCTTAAACATTGTTTGTTTGATCAACCATAGCAACTGGATCCTTTGGATGCGTCACCAGTCGTTCTAAAGTATTATCTAATTGATATACCGTCCGGATAGCGTACTCGGAAAGGATCGAGCGAACGTTTTCGGGTGTTTGTTCACAATACGGTATTTACACGGTAGACTTGAAATTTCTGGTCTCTTTGGTCTCCCCTTGGTCGACATGCGCATCATTGTGTTCTCATTAAAGCCGTTTAGATATTGATTAGAGGCCAATATTTCTTTAATGCGAGAAATCTCTGCTGTTTTGAAGAGTTCATTGGTGTGTATTTTGTTAGCTCCATTGACGATTGATCGGATGACTATTCTCTTCGCACCGATTGGACGCGACGAGTTGAAGTTGAGATACCGACCAGAATGGATTAATTTTAAATTGAACAACACTCACAATTGATCGCAGCTGTCACATTCCCATAGACTTTCCAGTCGGCCCCTTTCGAAAAGAAGCATTAAACTCGAGTTTCGCTCTCATTAGAGCTCGTCAATAGTGTCCGTGGTTCAAGTCCCGGCAGTGGTGATGATATGCACTACTGACGAGCTCTAATGAGAGCGAAACTCGAGTCTAGTGCTTCTTTTCGAAAGGGGCCGACTGGAAAGTCTATGGGAATGTGACAGCTGCGATCAATTGTGAGTGATGTTCAATTTGAAATTAACCAAATCCCCGACTACTCAGCAGAATGGATTAGTTTGCGGTACGTAGAAATTTGGGATCTCTGCTGCTCATCAACTTTGACCAGATAGTCTAGAGAATTAAGCAGGCACTCATCGGTTTCGGTTTCCAGCGTGAATACAATGCCGTTGCATTTCGAGTTAAGAAACGGTACCAACTGTTCGCGAGCGGTCCGTTTCCTGATTACGAATGTATCGTCTACATACTGCAACCATATTCGTGGGGGGGGGTAGATAAACTCAATCATCGCTTGTGTTTCCAGGTATCCGACGCAAACATTGGCGACTGAAGGTGTAACAGGATAATCCATAGCTACACCGTGATTTTACCTGTACATCTTTTTGTTGATTGTGAAAAAGGTTGAGCGTAAACAAAGTTCAAGACCAGATGGGTCATAGGATCGCGAAAAACTTTCAGGAATACATAAAACTGGAATACATGTAAGATCAAGTGTTGACTACACCAATTTACAAGCTGGCCAAGTTCATCAGCCGTCATAGAACCGTCATAGAACAAGTTGATAAGTAACGTTAAAGATTCTTTGTTTTTGTTAACAAGCTCGAACACGTGACATTAAATACTGATGAAACACTTCTTAGTTTTGATATAACCTCTTTTTACACTAGTGTACTGCTAAAACATCGTATTGATGTTAAAGAGTTATTAGAAAGTGATGACTCCCTTGATGCACGTACTAATTTATCACCTTCCGAAATTGTATCTGGTCTTGAACTTCGTGTGCATTCAACCTTGCTCACATTCAACAAAAACTGTACAAGCAAACCGATGTTCTCTTAAAAGAAGTACCCGGAGTCATTTTTAGGCTACATAGCATTGTGCATCAATCGAATTACCGCGAATTTTCTGTAACCGTCCGTTTTGCGCGCAATATAACCGCGTATACCAGCAGAGCCTGTCACACTTTCAAATGTTCGGAATAGGACAAACAAATTTGTAACCAGCGATCCGAGTCCTTGTATAAGTCCTTGTATAAGTGAAAACTTCGCGTTTTCTGGACTTTGTATGGCATTGTACAGTAATCCTACGTCAGACATCCTATACTTTCAGTCGGAGACTATATCGCTTTTTATCGAATGATGTAAGCTACACCCATGTCTGTTACAAATCGTGATCATGGAGTCAGTGTCCTCCCAATTACACTGCCTGTGTCCCGGGATTTCTTGCCCAGCTTCCATCGGTGAAACGAAGGCGTAAGCTCTGCTGTTCTCGCCGAAACTGTTGACTCCATAGCTTGACCAGACCAATAATATTAACCGACGTTGATGGTGCTAATCCAAAAGGCATCGTCGACCAACCAGTGAAGTGTCCCAATCCAATGCGTATAGTCATTGATGGACATTCCAAAGTCAAATAAAAAGACGCAGTTTAGTGAGCAAGCCAAGCATATAAAACTTATGAAGAACACTGTTATCAGGGTGACATGAAAAAAACAAGCAACGAGTTCAAACGAGGTCAATCACGTCACAGATACAAAGGGAGTCAACGTTTTGACACAGTTGCGCCACGATTATAATGTCCTTGGAAGCATGATAGTGTGGTCGTTTATGGCGTGAGTGGTGGACCATAGCAATTACAAGGCCTGAACAAATACTGAAATTCACCAGTGTAATCCGACACCGCGTTCGGCAACTAATAATGTAATATGACAGGCAGCTTCGTCGTGAGTAGTATACTACTCACAAGTAGTACATTACACACAGGCGACATTCAGGAACAAAAGGGCAAACTCCGAATTCCAAGAAGACGACGGACAAGAAGAGACCATTGGAATAATGTGTACGCGTTATGGCAGAAGTTCCAGTAAGGCGAATGACAACGTACTGTCACCCAATGTATGTGAATGCATGTCTACCGTGCAAATGAGTGTGCGCGTTTGTGGTCCAATTTTTAACCTGACCTGTGCGGGGGTTTGCGCGATAAACGAATTCTCAGGCCAAGCGTCTTTTGCGATCACAACACTAACAAGTAACGACCGCTAAAGGACAAGAGAAGTGCTTTTTTTACTGGGTGATCACAAATGTGCCGTCTACATAGTTTGACCACATCGCTAAGGGGATCGGCAAAATTCGTCGTTTATGTTTCGGTACGGTGTGGAAGGGGGCTGGCCAATATCGCTGAGACGGGCGAACTTGCTATCAAACCAGCTATGTGACGATACAGAACACAAACGAAAGTTTAGGTTAACTTGACTTTTACAACTCATATTTTGTCCGTATAATAGCCGGGTTGAAAATTGACCTTGATAAAGATTGCCAAATCTAAAAAACATCGAAATTAAGAATCATTTTCGAACAGATCTTGTTGACTTTTCTGAACAACCTATTGCCAAAAACCACTGCTAGTGTCCTCAATATTGTTATGTTAAAACTCACATTTTGAGCATTAGATTTTGGCTTTCTGTTATCGAATTTTGTACAGTTGACTACTTTTAGGGGTGAAGTAGACTGTACTCGAGTATAAAAAGTGTAACGTCAGTTTTCTGAGCTCAACTTCACTATAATTAAAAACAGCTCATTTAACCTTTCTGTTGAACTACCACTCAGCTCGCTTCAACGCGATCACCAAACACAATTGGAGCACCTAATTGGCCGCGTCCGACGGTGGAGTAGCCGTTATGATGGGAGAGCGCAGTTGGATTTCAGTACCCAAGAATCAGGAGCAGAGTCAAGTGTTCGATCCAGCACTCGATCTGATACAATCTGGCGTCAAGCAAGCCAAACAGGTATGGTACAGACTATTCGTCCGAACGTCGAGTATGTTCAATCCCAAGCAACTGGTTCTCTGCCTGTTGTAGATGCCATTACGCAAATTGGAATCCAGACGGTGAATACAGCCTCGCAAGTATCACCAAACCAGTGGGAGTTGTCCAGTAGAGATTACAAGTCGAGAGATATGAAAGAGGCCTTGTGCCAGATCGGACTGGTAACCACGACTGCTTCATGTCAAACGGATATGCCGAGGTCTGAACCAAATGTCAGGCCTGTTCTGTACGAAGCTATCACTCAGACGGGAACGGTGAGCTCGCCTGTAGGAGTACAGGCAAATCTTATAGGTGAAGATGTAGTGCGCGCTCAGCAAGTGCAAGGACAGTCAGTAATTCCAGGCTTTGGTTCTGGCACCGAAGTGATTGATGCAGTTTGCCAAATAGGTTTAGTACAGGCTACGGTGCACACACAAACTGAAAAGTGGTCAGGACTTAACACTGTTGGATTACAGACAGATTCGAAAATTAGTTCGTTTGACAGAAAAACAAACGATGCAATTTGCCAAATCGGTTTAGTGACCAACTCTGTTGGTTTGCAGGCAACTACCGGAAAATCTCAGAACGCGGAAACGCAAGCTGATTTGATATCTGACGTACTATTACAGGTAGAACACTTACAGAAAATGCAGCGACAAATACCAGAACCAAAACTTGAGGCCGTGTGCCAAGTTGGTGTAGTTCAACAATCCATCGGATTACAAGCAGATCTGGTGAAACCTCGTGCACAACTAACGGATGTTGTATGCCAGGTTGGACTGATTAGAAATTCTGCCTCCACTCAAGTAGACTCTTTGGCGCAAAATCAACTGAACGTGTCAACCCAGTTGGGTGTTGTAACAGTAAATAAGGAGTTACAAACAGAACATCAGGAAGACACCATTTTGGTTGAGTCTAGACAGGGGAATCTGCAGGCTGCTCCACCCAAGATGACGAGCGTAGAGACACAAATCGGAACTGTCAGCAGGACACAAGGAATGCAGTGTGACGGACTCATCAGAAAGGAAGCTTCAAGAGTCTCAGTTACAATGCAGACTAGTTACCAGACAAGCGAACGGTCAACACAGAGTGATAACATTCCATATGCGGATCACCCAGTGAGAAACAGATACGATGTGGAGGCTCAGACAGGGATAGTGAACACGCCGCAAGGAACGCAGACTGTGTCGGAATCTGCTGAAAGATACGTTGGATATGGTACGCCAGCAGTTTACTCAGTGATTATGAGAGGCGTCGATTATAAAGTTGAGACAAGTACGCCAAAGTCTGAAATAGCATGTGAGGCTGATCTAAGAGAGACTCCAACGAGGCAACATGTGCCAGCGATGGATGTGGAATTGCAAGTGGGTAACATATTTCAGCATAAGTCAGCCGATACATTTGAGTTACAACCACAAATGTGTGAGTATGCCTTACAAACACCAACCTCGCCAGAGATTACAACCAAACGGAGCAAGAGCTATGACGTACTCACCCAAGTCGGGGTAGCCAAAGAGTCACATGGCACACAGTTTACTAACTCACAACCGATCTTAACGAAGTCACAGCTGTTTGACGTTGAACTACAGAGTGGCGTTGTGAGCACCTCAAGAGCGATGCAAACCATGGATGCTTACTCCAAACCAACAGCAATTGACTCCACACTTGGAACAGAACAAGAAGTGCAGATGTCGGCATTGCCTATTCAAAGTGAACCGAGGAGCAAGCCTACTTATCATGTGGAAACACAGAGCGGAGTGGTCAGTCAAACTGCCGCAACTCAAACATCTGAGAAAAACTCACCAAATGATGCGCAGGTCCAAGTAAGTTTAGGGACGAATGGAATTGATCATAAAATTCAGGCGGCAGATGAGATAAAGGTTGAGGCTCTCCCACCGTTACAAAACTTACCCCCACCACCACAAAAAGATAACGTCGGCATACAGGCAGAGCTCAAATCAACACGATTCGACGTGGAACTGCAATCGGGTGTGGTGAGTCAGGTGCACGCAACCCAAACGAAAGAAATAGCACAAAAGCCTCACGTTGATGATTCTCAGATACAGACAACATTAGGCCCAATTCCAGTCGATTGGCAAGCACAGACGGAAGAAGAACTGCACGTTGATATGGTCGCGCCAGTACGGGCAACACGTGCAGTTGCACCGAAAGACGACGTGGGCATACAAACCGCAATCCC
>LUCH01000720.1:0-10340 GCA_013368495.1 Paragonimus heterotremus | reverse complement strand
GTAGAATTACAATCGGGTGTAATAACTGATGTGGGTGTAACACAGACTATGGAGGAGCGAACATCACTCCCGCGTGTCAACGAAGCTAGTATGCAGCATTCACAACCACCTCCGTCGTTGTCTAACAAAAAGCTGCAAGTGGCAATATCACCAGCGCCGATAGACAGTGCATTCCAGAGTGAGGAACCGATTCAAATGGATGTTGTTGCACCAATACAACGTGTGCGTCCAGTCACACCAAAGGATGATATAGGTGTTCAGGTTGACACCTCGCCTGCTAAATATGATGTTGAAATGCAATCAGGTTTGGTTACTCAAGTGTGTGCAGCACAGACAACAGAGGAATATAGGCCGATTGTACCGATGGATGAGGCCGGCATGCAGCACTCACAGCCGCCTCCGGTGCTGTCCAATAAGAAGCTGCAAGTGGCAATATCACCGGCGGCGATAGACAGTGCGTTCCAGAGCGGGGAGCCAATTCAAATAGATGTTGTCGCCCCAATACAACATGTGCTCCAAACCACGCGAAAGAATGACATGGGCGTGCAAGCAGAAATCGCGCCTGACAAGTACGACGTGGAGCTACAAACAGGTGTGATAACCGATGTGGGCGTAGCACAGACTGTGGACGAGCAAAACTTGCAGACGAGGTTAGAAGATGCCAGCATGCAACATTCACAGCCGGCTCTGTCGATGTCCAACAAGAAGCTGCAGGTCGCAATATCACCGGCGTCGATAGACAGCGCGTTCCAGAGTGAGGAACCGATTCAACTGGATGTAGTTGCTCCGATACAACGTGTGCATCCCACTAAGCCGAAGGATGACATGGGTGTGCAAGCTGAAATTGTGCCTGACAAATATGACGTGGAGATACAGTCAGGCGTGATAACGGAGGTGGGTGTAACACAGACCACTGAGGAGCAAAAGCCACTTTCTCGGGTCAACGAGATTGACATGCAACATCACAGTGATTCTCAGCCGGTTCAACTTAACAAAAAATGTCAAGTCAGCATATTGTCCGATCTTATTGATTCCACGTTACAAACCCTGCAACCGATGTCTCAAGTTAAATACGATGTCAAGACAGAGACTGGTACTGTGATTGCCATGAAAAGCGTACAAACAATGCTTGAAGCAAAACTACAGGACAGTTGCTCACAAACTTGTGAATTGTTGCATGAGACCGCATGTGATTCTTATGCACAAACGGAGTTGGGTTTGTTAGGACAGTCTGTCGAAGCACCTCTTTCTGCCGCAGTCCCACACATAGACACGCTGGTTACTAGCGTGTCTTACCAGGAAAGTGTACCGACATTTACGAATAAGAAACTGCAAGCAGGTACGAGACAATCTGTTGCTCACACATCAATTCAAACGGACGACTTGTTGACATCTGTGAAACCTATCTTGTGCGATACGGTAACACGAAGTGCGCCAGGGTTGCAAGAGTATCAACAAAGTTCGGGACTGATTCAGTCAACCACATCCTTCGCTCATTTTCATCAAAAGCGGATGGAAACGTGTGTATCACGAGGACAACAAACTGACGCATTTGAAAACACCGTGCACATCACCCATTTGCAGGTACCTGTTCATTCCGGGATATCGTCTGTTCTGATCGACAATGCCATTAGTTCGACGCTCACACAACGCAACAAGAAGTGCCAAGTAAGTCTATTGGAATCGTCTACCGCATCTTCCATGGCACGAGAACTTCCAACAGCACCCAAGATTAACGTTGACACTGAATGCCAAATCAAACCACCAACTTTAAACAAAAAAATGCAAATCAACCTTATCGAGCCAACCCGAACATCAAAACCGTCGTCGGGCGATGTTCAAACCATGACAGACCAGTCAGTGAGCAATGATGTTTGGACACAGTACAGTGGAATGGAATTGTCTTCGTCTACGATGATTGTGAAGACAACTGAAAAGCCCATTAGTTCCTCGTATGAAACATCACTCAGTCGTGTCGATCGCACAATGGAAAGTGAACGAATTACTTCGGTGATGCGTAGAGACGCTGCAACAGATGCCGCGAGTGCGAAGTACGTGACACAAGTGGTGCAAGCTGAGGCTCCAATCCGCCCTAAGTCGCCAATTTACCGAACACAGTTAGTCACGACGTATTCCGCCAAAGTACAAAGTGAACGTCCGATGGAATTTAGGCACGAATCACATCAACAGTATCCACCCCAACCAATTGAACTGACGGGACTTCGTCAAGCCGTGATAGATGCCGCATGTGAAGTGAATATAACGCCACCTAGCTTGGTGAGAAGTCACTATGTGAACACAAATGTACAAATGAATGTACCAACAAAAGAAATATCAATCCAAGCGGGTGACGTGTCTACGGAGGTTAAACCACAAACACGCCACGTACGTATTCAGAAAGGCGGATCTTGGCTTGCCTGTAGACACCAAGATGCGTTTACACAATCAGGTACCCCAGATGCGCCAATTGAAGAACAAAAGGTGGGTTCAGTTAGAGCTGTGCCAAAGTCGGATGTGGTCGATGCAGCTGAGTCCGTTTTAGTTAGTCGCGTCAGCTCAGGGCCCTCTAGCGTTATCTCACCACCTGGGTCAGTTCGTGGCAGCAGAATTCTACGACCAGATGTGGTTAGCTGGGGTGTACAATGCACTCCACATACCCTCAACGGAGTCACACAAACAAGTGATCTGTATAAGACTGACACAGGATATGAGGTTTCAGGCGAGACTGCGAGCTTCAGAGAAGATTTAAGACCTGTCAGAAGTGCCTCTGTGGGAATACAAACAAAGTCTGACGAAGATTACATCATTAAACGTGTTGTAACAACTATTGCACGAAAGGGGGCCACGTCCTCCTATCGCCGCGGTGCTCCAGTTGTGAGACAGATGCAAATTCGAGGACGAACACCTTTACTCAGTTCTAGCCTTCCAAGCAATTTAGACGAGCAGTTCTTGGCAGAAGAAGACGACGATGATGTTGATGATGAACTTCAAACTCCGCTTGCTACAAAGAAAGTGACCACAACACATTCTGACGGGACACGCCGCGTGGTGAGAGAAGAGCTCTTCACTGAGGTTAGAGATCGAGGTCGCTCGCTAGACTCACATTTGGAACACCATGATCACTCGGGTAAACGAGAAAGTTATGGGTCTGACCCACTAGATATACACGAAGAAATTGAGCTCCAGGCAGAAGCGGAACATTGTTTTACCAATCTGATAAATTTGTGGGGCGCATCCTATCTGTTGACTAGAATACGACGACGAAACGGTTGCATGAGTGTAGACCGTGATCTAGCCACAACGTCCGGTTCCGGTCCGACTCGTCTCATTGGAGCAAAAACACAATATACATCCACTGGAAGCTTACACGTTACGAAGTCCGGAGTGATGCGCTCAATGGAAACACAAACAACCGGACTTGGTTATCCACCGAGGCCGCCACACAAAAACAAGCGCATCCAACGCGGCCCCAGCTACCTTTTCGGAACTGCAACTCAAGCTTCAACACCGGGTGTTGAAGGATCCCAAGTGAGCTACCCACGTCAGCGTTCGGCACCAAACGTTGGCTACACTACAACCACATTCACAGAAAGTGTACGTGAACAAATGTCTTCCTATGAGCCAAATGTAGGCGGAAAAGAGGATTACATTTGTCCAAAGTGTGGTACACATGCACACTTGGCACCGTACAGCGCACAGTCAACAATGCAATCACAGCAACTGCCTATCACTCAGTTGCGCAGTGTACCAAGCCAAACAAAGTCCAGTGGATTCTACTCCTTAAACACTGAAGATCAAACCCTACCAGTTTATCTAAGTGACGAAGAGCTGTATCGAATCAACCCCAGACAGGAATTGGCTGAGGAGCGTGATCATTCGGTGATAACCTGGTATGCAGCTGAGGACAGTGAAAGATCTACTGATATCACGGGAGAATGCCAAGCGAGAGACGAAGTTTGGGTTGACAATCCGGGCAAACTCTTGGAAATGCGAGTAACTGGCGTCACCGTGCCCGGAACGAACAAAGTAATCAGTGCTGCTGAGGCATTCTACAGGGGTATTCTTCGTATCGTTTATTGGGATTACACTAAAGTAGGATCACGACAGTCGCTGAGTGATCTAGGTGCAGCGGTCCCATTGACAGACGCAGTCTTAGCGGATGCAGTTAAGCTAGCCGCTGATCATTCGCGTACGAAGTCATTCTCACCCCATTCAGTTGGACGAACCGATCAGGGCACATCTGCGTTAGATGCTCATGTGGTTTGGACAGCCCCTGAAAAGCGCCAAAACAGGTACATAGTCCACGCACTGCGGCCTGAAGTTCACCAGGCGGGACCTGATTCAACTCGACCTGGAGGCCCTGTATACAATGTGTCATCAGCTTTGCGTGCCGGTTATATCGATCGAGAAACTGGTCAGATAGTACTCAAAGGTTCATCCATGGGTAGAACTTCCGACCGGGATCAAGCATACTTGCACGATTGGGAAGTATATTCAGAACAATCGGAATACCTCTCAATCCAAGAGGCGATTAATCGAGGCATTTTGGACGCTGAACTGACAGAAACGGAATCACCGTCGCAATCCAGGACAGGGGATACATTTAGAGCGATGTCTCTCTATTCTTCTCCGCATCTCTTGCGTGATATGGACGTTTGAATGTACTCACGCAAACAAACAACTTTTCAGATCGCAAGTTATCACTCAGAAATTCCACTGCCCCGCACCTCAGAAAATAAACGTGAATGACGAGACACTCCTGAATTGCTTATTCTATGTTTCACGTTCGTCTAACCTGTTTTTTTGCCTGCCGTTCGCTTGCTCAATCAACCAATTTTACAATAAACAGCAACAAACACAACGTTTTGACTGTTTCGTCAACGAACAAGAGCAATCATATATTTGTACTTTGGTTTTGCAACTAAACCCCTGCATCCGTTTTGTGTTGATGCTTGCTCTTCCTAGCTAATCGTATCTCGTCTCGCTCATTTTCTATATTTTATTTGATCTAGCTGGAATTTAGTTAGAAGCTCTGTACTGATGATTGTATGAGAAAAAGAACTCCAAAGAGTAATGTTAACACACCAGTTCTCTCTTTTTATGGGAATGAAAATATAACCTGAATTGAAGATGGAAAATGAGTTGCAAACATTCTGTGTTCATATGGTTAGACACCGTAGATATTCACGAATGATGTTAGTTAGTCATATTGACTGGAATAGTTATCAGTATACTACCGAATGCATAGTCTGGTAATATTACTTTTGTAACAGAGAAGGTTGGAGTTACACCTTATAAAACGATATATATATATATATAATATATTACGTGTTTGACATTCAAGACTTGCCAGAGGTCCACGACCAACTTCATGGATGTTTCCAGGTGAAGGGTACGCGTATGCGGTGAATATCGATCGTATATGTAACCGCGAGAATGGCTAACATCAGTCATCAACTCATTTGCGGGTTATTTTAACCATTTATCTAACATTCAACTGAGCCTATAAATCAGTGAAAATGTCAACAGTTCTCAGGGGAACAATATAGAGATTCAGCCTGCTTTAGGTCCCCAGGCATTATTGTAGGCTTCCCAAATGGGTCAACCTAAGTAATGTTTTACGAGCGACATTTAACGCCCACTCATCAGATATGTGGTGCGTAAACTGTGCCCTGAATGAGCGCCTAACCACGTAAATACCAAGGGATAAATGCGCTCCCCCCTCCCAAATCGGGTAAAGTTTATCGTGATATTCTGAACATGTCTTAAGGGCTCGTTTATTCGGAATTTCACTTTCCAGTAAAAGATTTCATGGATTGAGTGAGTTACGCTGAACCGCTGCAAACCGAAACCGAACTATTTGCATGCAAATACCTTTTACTAACACATATCTATGTCGGCATTTGGTGAGTGGCGACCTCAGATGATATACTGATTAAACAGGTTATCGGAAGAAAGGAAAACTATTGGAACATCGGACTGCCAAAAATTCGACATGACCAGGAGAGGGTTGAGAAAGTTTGGTGTCTACGAGCGTTCTAGCACAACCGGTAGCTCAAGAAAGATGTCCATTAAAAGTGGCCGGCGGCCGTCGCCGACATTGAGCAGTGGCCATTTTACATGCGGATCTACGCTATACTGGTTGCATCAGTTTCCAAACTTCAGGTGGACGATCTAAGGGCTACTGAAAGAAAACCGTGTAATACGCAGGTGACAGTATAATTCCACATCAAGCGAGAGGTGTTGACACTTTCCAAATACCAAAAGCGTGTGAATCATTCTCTGCCCGACTTGTTCATCGAAGTCATATAGGACAGCCTAAGAGAATAAATCAATCAACTTTTGTACTGTTTAATTCGGTATGCCTAGACGTTATGCAGATGAGTACATAGAATGAAATGCTGATATTTTTAACTAATTATGTGATCGAAAACAGGTCATGGAGTGTACAAGAGGATTTCTGTTAGCTGCAAAGGAGCTACCAACGAATATATTCATCATAAGCAAGGCGATATGCGTATTTTGCTTTTTTAACTCATAAGATGCCTAAGACGTGAAACCTGCGAAAACCATGAACTGTCTACACCTAAGCTTCTATCGGACTTAAGTGAAGACATTTTCACGACCGTAGATGTAGCTAAAATGCTCATAACCCATTCACAAGAAGCACGTAGAAGCTTATACCTCAACATGAACGTAAACAAAACGTGTCACTTCCATATTTCCACACAAAGGCGGATCGACATCGCAGCATCACAGTCATTAGCAGCATACTACATATGTTTTATATCAGAGGATGTAACGAGCTTGCAGTTATAACTGGAAGCTCGTGTTCATATTCAAGAACATGTGAAAAACTGACAAATATCGAACAGATAATCAAATGATGTTCATCCACTTTCCATCAAGAATTTGATTAAGGAAGACAGTAGGCTGATATTGCACGACTTATAACCGGACAAATTTCGCTGCATCTTTACGAGTGCATACTACAGACCATTTATATATCAGTGAGAAAACGAACAAGATACCAGAGAAAGTCAATTGTCAGAGTGCACAATCATTGTCACTACGATGATAACGACAATCCTACAGTCGGTTGTTTCTGAACCCACAACATCGGTTTGAACCTTCGAATGGCAACAGCTTCAGCCTAGCGCAGTATTCGCCTGTGTGACGTTGATTAGGTAACGTGAAATGCTTTGTTGCCGTGCTGTGTCATTAGACTATGAAGTACGATGGATGCTGCAGGCTCCTTGTTTTTATGCGTGGCCGTGACGTCATGTGTTTCCGTGACCAGTTTTTGACCCAATTCGGAATGTGCTCTCTGACCCCAGTTAGAAACTGGCGTCCAGTCCTGTCTATGCAGGAGGCTGCGCATCCAAATCGATATTCATAGACAACATTGGATTCGGCTGACTCGGGTACCGGTTGTTTCACGTAGGGCGTCGGAATTCGAATCGTTCTGAACAGAATCAATAGGAAGACCGAACTGTATGTTCTCGTGATAGAACTAACCAAAGGACGATGAACTACTTGGCATACATTGTCACCCTTAAAGGGAAGGCGAAGAAATACCGGCTTTTTGGACGCTGCGTCGGGTCAAATTTTTAAGTCAGTGGGATGTTTAAATCTCTGGGCTTAGTGACCCGACGTAAAATAAGGCCAGTGAGTAACTTGGACGCAATTGACACCAAACTGATGCCTCGGTGGTTATCACATAGACTTCGGGCCCCCTTTTTGAAAACGGGAATCACTGTTGATAGGCACCAGTCACGACGCACCTCTTCAGTCTCCCAGATCGTCTGAAGGAGTTTTGTCAGTTTCGATATCAACCTCTCCCCACCACCCTTGAAAAGAGAAGGAGGGAGGAGGTCTGGACCAGGAGCCTTATTACGCTTCAATAACTTGAGCTCCAGGACCACATCTGCTTCCGAATATATATATATATATATATATATATATATATCACTTCCAACTGATCGTAGTGTTCGAACTCCCACAGACTTTTCAATGAGCCCTTTTCGAAAAGAAGCACCATGCTCGAGAGGAGACACAATGGTGGTCCTATAAACTTCCACCGATGGTCAACTTTCACGCTCAAACACTCATGCACTGATGACGTCATCTCGTTTGTTGATGAAACGCTTGCAAGCTAAATATCAAGCTCAGCGAACATCCAAATACCTAGATGCCCTATGACTGGAGTTTCCTACCAACTTAAAACCACGAGAATCACTAACGTGCAGAGCGATATCTTGATTACTGGTGAGTAGTAAAGGATTGTGGTATATACAAATTGATCCTCAGTCGCAGCTGCAATCAACATCACTCAAAGTCCCAACTCACCAAATAAGGTTAAATTTCTAACACAATGCATTGAACAGCTCGTAAGACAACCCACAAAACGGTTAAAACCGCATCAAATTTGGAGCTGAGGCTTAAGCGATGCATGTGGTTGCTTATCCCAAGAATAAGAACGTGTCACTGGCTGAAGCCTGGCAGAGAAGACCACATGACCAAATCAGGTGACCCACGCGCGCATCTAGTACGGATGGCTGTCCGTCATTGCGGATGGCCAATTAATTCTCACATACTGGCCTGTCCACACCTGTCCGTCCCCTGACAGGCTGCCGCGTGCCGACCACGCGGTATCGACCATCTATCGATGCGCAAAAGTCCTGAGGCAGCCAGTGTCACTGCCGTGGATCCGACATTGGGAGTAGGGCAGTACGTCACGCTTAACCACTGATCCCACATATTAATGTATGCGACTGACGGGAATAAACAAACTACCAACAGCTCGTAGGCTTTGTAGCTTTACCGTGTTGCTGGATAGCATCAGTCAAACCACACTCTCAAGTACCGTGTCCTGCTACCGACAGTCTGCAATGGTCCCATCAACCAGGTAACAGTCAGTGGCGTGACAACGCGAGAAAACCATAACCACAATTGTTGGACGCGAAAGCTTATGTACAAATGGAACATCTCACAGAGAAGGGAAGGTCCGTTTGGATGAAAGATCACCACATACAAAAGCAGACAATGTCAGAAGTTAGTTTTGGACGACGTCAGATAACTGTTTTCCACACGCGACTTAGACGACAACTTTAAGTGTTGAAGGGTGGGTAATAAGCGGGGCTAAAATATCCCACAGTGCGCCTAATTTATCAGTTAGCAAGTCAGTGAAAAATGAAAAATGAGAGTCGGTGAGCGGAAAGTTCCGTTTATTGGAGCGGCAACCAGTTGAATTAAAAGTGACGTGTATGCTTTCAGACAGCGCCACGGGTCATATTAACAGAAGTGTATGTCCAAACAGGTACAAAAATAACTTTTGAAAGGTAATGGTTAACTGTAAGTATCACAGGCGTATATTGTCATCTCATTGCAACGTATCGTTGGCCGGAGAGTGTCACGTTGGTTTCGCGTCGATGAAGGCTATGATCAGCGCCTTTTGTATGCCAGTAGATGCAGTGGGTCATATCTCCCAGTGTTCTGATCAGACTGACGCGTTAGATGTCTACGTCATACTACTTCGTTTTCTGGACAATTTTTTACAATAGAGAAGAGTCGCCATACTTGTCGTTCACCATCGTCACTCGCTTTCCGCGAAAATGTACAGAGGCATTCGGCGCCGCCCACTCACAGTCTGCCAAACTGACATAGTTTGACACTCGGTCGCCTTTGTTTTGCCATGGATAAATGCGCTTGTGAACGTATGAAACCGACAGTACAAGACCACATTATGGAGTCCATCAGCAGTATGTATGTGAGAGTTGTGATAAAGTTCCAACAGTTGCCTTGTTACATTTAGTTTCCAGCTCATACGAGAGACTGTGTCCAGCCAACTGTGGTCATGAAAGATGCTTCCATTAGTGTGACAACTGATAAGTCAAACAAGAACGGTTAAACCTCGAAAGTGAGTTACCTTGAGGAAAGATATCATCATTATCATAACAGCCATGAGTCTGACCAAAAGGTACTGTGGCTCGGGCCGCCGCTCACCTCAACAGTGACGTGGAATGTCCCAGAAGAAAAAAAACGTTATTAAAAAGAAGACAAAGCGGAAGAACTAGAAATGGTATGGATACAGATAGGCCATTGACTGCGACACATCGCCATCTCGGATAGCGTCTCTAACCAGCGGTTTGGGTGATCACCAGGACCCCATCCAGGCAGGCGACACATACCTACTTTGCTCAATGGAGCAGTCAAGGTCCTCATATTTCGTGACCACGTTGTTGCTTAACCACCACGCGGTTTTGCCCAACTGTTGGTGGTCTCAGCATATAATGCTGGGTACGGTAAACACTCAACTGGCACACGGAGTACGTGACCCA